>APFE030473245.1:182703-245440 GCA_000404065.3 Pinus taeda | reverse complement strand
CACCAATAGATCCTCCATCTTGAGTTTCCACAACTCAAAACTCTGACCATTAAATTTCTCGATCTCTATCTTTCCACTGCTCGCCATCTTCTTTCACCACCAGAATCTATCCTTCAGATCTCCCACTGAATAGGGTCTACCATAGGCCCGAGTGAAACCCCTCAGCAACAAAGGCGTCCCCTTGAAGCCAAAAAAAACTCTGATACCAAATGTAGGTTTTAACCCCGTACAGAAATTACTTGCATATGAATTCTAAAACAGAGAAGATAAATAGTGTGAGAGCATAACACATAAAACACATATACATAGGAATTTTCCCCTGGATCCCAAAATCGGGACTGCTAGTTTGATTTTTCATTATGTTCCTTTCAATGTTACAATACATATTTATACATGCTGAAGCATCCAATATTATGGATCGAAAACTATCACGTCTAAAACCATGTGCGGAAATCATGCACAAAACCATAGGTAGGTCCGCCCAACCTAATATAGGGTCAAAAAGACTGCATCCCTCAAACCCCTTGTGACCCTCCCGCTACGCAATCGACGCAATGAAGAGGGGGCTTTGCCCCCCCTCTAACCCTCGAGTTAACTACGTGGGCTAGTCGTGGAAAGAATATAACACAACCCAACACACCACTATGTCACCCTAATGCATTAAGAAAATGACTCTCTTATGTTCAAACCAACAACATGAGGGCATAATCAATCTCCAAAAGCGAACCCCTATCTTGTGGATGGAAACACATATATATATGAGGGAGTTAGGTTATGAATTCTCATCCATTTACCAATCTAGGCTTGAGATCCACTTGAGATGGGAGGATGAGATCAAGGCATAAGAGGTGAAATCTCCAAGGTAGGAACAAATAGGATTCAAAGTTCTTATCTAAGGTAAATGGTTAAAACAACCTCTGGAAGCTTTTGGAAGCTAAAGCTTCAGGATTCTTTTTATTTTTCCTAAATTTCTAGAATTAGTTCACCCCCCTATAAGGGACAACCTACTACTAATTACCGCAGGTCCATAATGGGTCAACCTGCTGGTGAATGCGGGCCCCTAAATGGTCAGGGTACGTTGGGCCTTAAAAGCGTGGAAATGAAGCAGTTAAGCCCAAAACTTTAGGGGTTTGGGAGAGTCATTCTTATGGCTTTGCGTAGGGATGATGACAAGGTGTCCAAGGATGTGAATTGATATGGTTTGAAGGCCTATTGACCAAATGCGGAAAAATGGCCTATAACAGATTCCCCCCTAAAGCACAAAGTTAGAAATGATAACTGACGACTGAAGTGATTTACCTTGTGACAAGTCAGGATGAAGAACAGCTGGTCGAAATCATCATCTGTTACAATACATTTAAATAATGACATATTTTTTGAGGGAGGCATACCCATGCTCATCATATAATCTAACATTACATGTACAATGATCAAGAAGACATGTCCATTGATGGCAAAGGGTGGACCCATGATTGGATGACTGTCTGTATGATAATATCCATCATACATTGTGATGTTGTATTAATACTTAAATCACAGCCCGGATGGATGAAACTAGATCCAATGTATTTTATCTTGTTCAAATAATCATCCAATGTACGAGTCTAACCATGCAAATTAGTGAGATGAAGTCAAACATGATAGACCATCTGATTGCCGACCAAAGATGTAAGTCGTTAACAAACGTGAGAGAAACCACTGACGATTTTAATGGATCTCAAGGTATTGCAGTACAATCCATATGGTGTGAATGAATGGGTTGAAGTTGAGCACCACACAAAAATTTTCGGTTGAAGGGCAATGATGTAAACTTGTCACCAAGAGCGAGGAAAATTGGCATTGATGTATGCAAGCACCAAGATACTTAAGGGAGTTTCTAAATCAAGTTCTTGGATAATGAGATGATGTCGACCTGAAGCAACCTGTTGTAGGAGGGTCTTGATGTATCCCCCATAAATGACATGAAATGAATTCTCTTAAGCATATCTATGACACTGAATGGAGTTGGCAACATTGACCCAAAACCGAAAGCAAAGGCTTCGATAAGGTATGATGAATCGAAAGACAAACATATTTACCAACCCAACAACCATGAAAATGAAGTAGAAGAGTGTCATGTTCAAGAGTGACTCATTTCCATTAACTAGGGGAGTACCCTATTTTCCAAATTTCCCCAACCATTTCTGGTCAGTACCTCTTTACTTTTTAACAATATTGAGGAGGATAACATATGCTTGATCTATAAGTTCATCCTTCAAATGAATCCCTCTAAGTATGTTTAATGAACCCTGAGAAGAAGTGATTCGGTTTTGTCATGATCGACGAGTCCATTGTTGTTTGATGTTTTTTATGAGTTCAACAAAGGTGAAAATTAACATATTTTTCATGTTTAGAGAGTTTGAAAAAGAGGTGAAAAGAAAACTCCAAAGGTTCCTTTTTTTAAATAGTCCCTTGAGTCTGAAAAGGCAGAAAAAACACCCAAGAGAACCTCTTAGCCATGTTTGACTAAAGCATTCCTTTTTCATAAATATTCTCTCTGTCTGAAAAAGGGTTAAACTTATATTGAGTAGACATATTTTCATTTACTTTAACGATTTCAAAAAGATAAGTTATCAACAATATTTTCATGTTTAGGGAGTTTGAAAAGAGCTGAAAGAGGACTCTTCTTGGAGGAACAGATGGTATAAAAGGTAGCAACTGGTTCTAGTCATGATGGAACTACATAAAACACATATAGGTCAAGAGGCTAGATAATAATACCACTAATTGCATTTGTTCATCAGGAAAAGGTAAAAGGACCAAGTTAAAACGTATGATCGGTCAAGAAAATGGTAACAATGGAATGAGAAAACCAAGGCTCATATGGAAGAAATAGGCTGATAAAAATGGCAATCACGAGAGGTAGGATGAAAATGGTTTCATTTTTACACAAGTGTGAAACCGGTGGAAACTATGCTTGAGAATACTTGAAGATGATTTCATTTTTTCACAAGCTTAAAACATGAGAAAAACTATGTTTGAGTGTGATTCCATTTTTACACAAGATTGAAACTGAGAAAAACTATGCTTGAAACAAGTTTGCATGCCCCCAACATAATGCATAATGAATCAATTATAGGGATAGAAGTATCTTCCCTAGGCCTAGTGGCCGGGTTTAGAACAACAGAAAGAAAATAATATAATGTTTTCCTTAAAGTAATTGAAAAATGGGATGAGGATTACTTTTAATCTGTAGCATGCTTCACTCTCCTCTCGGCTTGTATGCTCTAATCCTAGCTTTGATCGCTATAATTAGAACCTTCACATTCAATCAATGCAAGCCAAAGATATATGACATCTATATAACATAATCCAATTATTATATTCAATGGATCAACAAGGAATCAAATTACGTGATTGTAAACATACATCACATATAGTAAAACAATGCACTCTTTGTATTAATAGAAATGGAGAGAGTTATAACCAACTATAGAAGTTGATCTTGTAAAGAAATCCCCAAGTTGACTTGTCCTTCCTTGCCACAAATCACACCTCTATGTCACCCTAATACATGAAGATGATGACTCTCTTATGTTCAAACTAGCAGTAAAGGGCATAATCAATCTCCAAAAGCCAACCCCTAGCTTGTGGATGGCCATAAATATATAGGTGAGTGAGATAGTTTAGGAATTCTTATCCATTTACTAATTTAGGCTTGAGATCCACTTGAGATAAGAGGGTGAGATCAAGGGATAAGATGTGAAATATCCAAGGTAGGATTAAATAGGCTTCGAAGCTCTTATCCAAGGTAAATGGTTAAAACAATATCTGGAAGCTTTTGGAAGAGGAAGCTTCGGGATTATTTTATTTTTCCTGAATTTATAGAATCATCACACCCCTAGTAAGGGACAACTTGCTGCTAATCAGTGCAAGTCTAGAATGGGTCAACTTGATGGTGAAAGAATGCCCCCAAAGGGCTAGGTTGCATTTGATCTTAAAAGCATGGAAATGAAGTAGTTAAGCCCAAAACTTCATGGGTTTGGGAGAGTCATTCTTAGAGATTTGAGTAGGGATGATGACAAGCTGTCCATGGATGTGAATTGATCCATTTTGAAGGCCTATTGACCAGATGCGAAGAAATGGCATATAAAAAAGTGCCCCCCTAAAGTGCAAAGTTAGAAATGACAACTGACGACTAAAGCTTTTCACGTTGTGACAAGTCAGGGTCAAGAACAACTGATTGAGATCATCATCTTTTATAATAGATTTACATCATGAAATATTTACTGGAGGAGGCATACCCATGCTCAACACATAAGCCAACATTACATGTACAATGATCAAGAAGACATATCCACTGATGACAAAGGTTGGACCCATGATTGGATGATTGTTTGTATGATCATACCCATCATACATTGTGATCCTGTATTAATCCTAAAATCATAGCCCAAATGGATGAAAGTAGATCTAGGGTCTTCTATCTCGTTCACACGATTGTCCAATGTATGAGTCTAACCATGTGAATTAGTGAGTTGAAGTCGAACATGGTAGACACCATCTAATTACTTGCCAATGAAGTAAGTCATTAATATATGTGAGAGAAATCACCGATGATGTTAATGGATCTCAAGGTACTACAGTACAATTTTTATGATGTGAATGAATGAGTTGAAGTTGAACACCACACAAAATATTTTGGTCAAAGGGAAATGATGTAAACCTATTGTCGAGAGCGAAGAAACTTTCCATTGATGTGTGCAAACACCAAGGCACCTAAGGGGTTTTCTAAGTCAACTTCCTTGATAATGAGTTGATGTTGATAAGAAGTGACCCATTATAGGAGGGCCTTGATGTGGCCCCCATCAGTGACACAAAATGGGTATCATGATTTGAGACAAAATAATACTAATATGGAATTGGATCAGGAATGACACACATGGAATGAAGGCTTAATAGTATTGTAGTAGATATTGATTGAATGACTTCTCTTGTACATATGAATGACACTGAATGGTGTTGGCATCATTGACCCAAAAATGAAAGTGAAGGCTTTGATTTGGTATGATGAACCAAAAGAAAATAAGATTTCCCAACCCAACAACCATGGAGATAAAGTGAGAGTGTCATGTTCAAGAGTGACCCACTACCATTAACAAGTGGAGTACCACAATTTCCCAATTTACCCAACTATTTCTGGTCAGTACCTCTTTATTTTTTAACAAGGATACCATATGCTTGATATTTAAGTTCATCCTTCAGATTAATCCCCCTTATTATGTTTAACGAACCTTGAGAATTAGTGGTCTGGTCTCGTCATGATCGATGAGACCATCGTTGTTTGATGTTTTTCCGAGTCCAACAAAGGTGAAACTTGAAATATTTTTCATGTTTAGAGAGTTTGAAAAAGAGGTGAAAAAGAAAAATCCAAAGGTTCCTTTTGGTAAATAGTCCATTGAGTCTGAAAAGGCAGAAAAAAATACCCAAGAGAATCTCTTAGCCATGTTCGACTAAGGTATTCCTTTTTCATAAATAGTCTATCTCAGTGTGGAAAAGGTTTAACTTATACTGAGTATATTTATTTTCATTTACTTTAACGAGTTCGAAAATACAAGTGCTCATAAATATTTTCATGTTTAGGGAGTCTGAAAAGAGATGAAAGATGACTCCTCCTGGAGGAATGGGTGGTATAAAAGGTAGCAATTTCTTCTGGTCATGATGGAACTACTCAAAACACGTAGAGGTCAAGAGGCTAGCTAATAAGACCACTCATCGCAATTTTTCCTTATTAAAGGGTAAAACAACCAAGTGAATGCATATGAACAATCCCTAATGGTTGATTGGTTGAAAGGTCGAACTAAGCAGGGGAAGAAGAAATAATTCAACAATGCAACAAACACGTGATGCAACAATTGATCCCCTCAACTTCACTATTCCAATCAAAATCAAAGCCCTATATGAAGTGCAAGGAGTTTTTTATTTTCAATTCACTTAATTTTCATATGAGATGGAAACTAAGATGCATGTCTAATCATTGATAGAATAAACTATTCGGAACAATGAATGGAAAACCAATTCTTTCAAGAACTCGATCATCAAACAATTATGTTTTCTATTGACCTAATGACAATAAAAAAGTAAAATCAAAACATATCCTTAACAAAGGCACTCAAAACCAAAATCAAACAAGATGGAGGCTCGTGAGAGACCCAAAGAAACTCAAGGACACAAGGAAGAGCAACTTGAACAAATTTGAATAGAGAAAAAATCAAACAAAGGATAGGAGTTAGCGCAAGTGCTGAAGAGGAACCACTACTCTGTAATGTGGGTGCTGAGAAGGTTGGGGAGTGCTGCAATTATTTGTCTCTAGACCAAGGGTAGCGTTGATCAAGGTATGCCAAGTTATGACACAATAAATGAAACTGAAGATCAATGAAAGTTATTCCTAGTTATGTTCTGGACTGAGTGAGACAATGAAGGTCTAAACAAGAGGCCAAAAAAGTACTAAGGACAAGGAAACCACTAAGGGAGTGAATCGCTCCCCGCTATGGTCACCAATTTGTTATAAGGAATCTATGATTGCAGATAGAAGTATATTCCCTAGATCTTGTGGTTGGGTATAGAATAACATAAAGCAAAGAATATAATGTTTTCCTTAAATTAATTGAACAATGGGATGAGGTTTACTTGGAATCCGTCGTAGGTTTCACTCTCCTCTCAACTTGTATGCTCCAATCCTAGCTGTGATTGCTGTAATTAGAACCTGCACATTCAATCAACACAAGCCAACTATCTACAACATCCATTTAGCATAATCCAATTACTCTATTCAATGAATCAAAAAGGCATCAAAAAATATGATTTTAAACATAACATCACATATAGGAAAACAATGTACTCTTTTTATTAGTAGAAATGGAGAGAGTTACAACCAAATATAGAAGTCGATCTTTTAAAGAACTCCCCAAGTTGACTTGTCCTTCCTTGCCACAAATCATACCTCTATGTCACCCTAATGCATGAAGATGATAAATCTCTTATGTTCAAACCAACAACATGATGGCATAATCAATCTGCAAAAGCCAAACCCTAGCTTGTGGATGATAGTAAATATATAGGTAAGGGAGGTAGTTTAGGAATTATTATCCATTTACCAATCTAGGATTGAGATCCACTTGAGATGGGAGGATGAGATTTAGGGATAAGAGGTGAAATATACAAGGTAGGATCAAATAGGATTCAAAGTTCTTATCCAAGATAAATGGTTAAAACAACATTTGAAAGCTTCTGGAAGAGGAAACTTCAAGATTCTTTTTATTTTTCCCGAATTTATAGAATCAGTGAACCCCAAGCAAGGGACAACCTGTTGCCACTCAACGCAAGTCTAGAATGAGTCAAATTGTTGGTGAACACAGGTCCCTAAAGGGCCATGGTGTGTTGGGCCTTAAAAGCATTGAAATGAAGAAGTTAAGCCCAAACATTCAGGGTTTTGGGAGAGTCACGCCTAAGGATTTGTGTAGGGATGATGACAAGGTGTCCAAGGATGTTAATTGATCCGGTTTGAAGGCCTACTGACCAGATGCGACAAAACGATGTATAACAAATTCCCCCCTAAAGCACAAAGTCAAAAATGACAACTGACGACTGAAGTGCTTTATCTTGTGACAAATCAGGATCAAGAAAAATTGGTCCAGATCAACATATGTTATAATACATTTACATCATGGCATCTTTGTTGAGGGAGGCATACACATGCTCAGCACATAAGCTAACATTACATGTAAATTATTAAGAAGACATGTGCACTGAAGAAAAAGGGTGGACCCATGATTGGATGACTGTCTGTATGATCATAGCCATCATACATTGTGATATTGTATTAATCCTAAAATCACAACTTAGATGGATGAAACCAGATCCAATCTCTTATATCTTGTTCACACGATCGTCCAATGTATGAGTTTAACCATGCAAATTAGTGAGATGAAGTTGACCATGGGAGACACCATCTGATTGTCGGCCAACGATGTAAGTTGTTAATAGACATGAGAGAAACTACCGATGATGTTAATGACTCCCAAGGTACTATAGTACAATCTATATGGTGTTATTGAATGAGTTGAAGTGAAACAACACACAAAATATTTCTGTCAAGGGTCAATGATGTAAACCTATTATCGAGAGCAAGGAAACTTTCCATTGATGTATGCAAGCACCAAGGTACCGAAGGGAGTTTCTAAGTCAGCTTCTTGGATAATGAGATGATATTGACATGAAGCGACCCTTCGTAGGAGGGCCTTGATGCATCCACCATCAACGACACGAAATAGGTATCATGATTTTAGATAGAATGATGTTGATATGGAACTGAATGAAAGGCATGGAATGAAGGCTTAAGAATATTGTAGAAGATATTCACTGAATGACTTCTCTTGAACATATCAATGACATCGAATGGGACACATTGACCCAAAATCAAAAGCGAAGGCTTTGACATGGTATGATGAACCAAAAGATAAGTAGATTTACCAACCTAACAACCATGGATATAAAGTGTAAGAGTGTCCTGTTCAAGAGTGACCCACGACCATTAACAAGTGGAGTACCCTGTTTTCCCAAGTTTCCCAACCATTTCTGGTTAGTACCTCTTTATTTTTTAACAAGATTGAGGAGGATAACATATGCTTGATATGTGATTTCATCCTTTGGATGAATCCCTCTAAGTATGTTTAACAAACCTTTAGAATGAGTGTTTCAGTCTCGTCATGATTGTTGAGTCCATCACTGTTTAATGTTCTTACGAGTCCAATGAAGGTGAAATTTGACATCTTTTTCATGTTTAGAGAGTTAGAAAAAGAGGTGAAAAAGAAAACTCTAAAGGTTCCTTTTAGTAAATAGTCCCTTGAGTCCGAAAAGGTAGAAAACAATACCCAAGAGAACCTATTATACATATTCGACTAAGGTATTCCTTTTTCGTAAATAGTCTATCTTAGTCCGGAAAAGGGTTAACTTATACTAAGTAGACATCTTTTCATTTACTTTAACGAGTTCAAAAAGACAAGTGCTTGGTATCTTTTTATGTTTAGGGAGTCTAAAAGGAACTGAAAGAGGAATCCTCCTAAAGGAAAGGGTGGTATAAAAGGTAGCAACTGGTTCTGGTCATGATGGAAGAGGAAGCTTCGAGATTCATTTTATTTTCCCCAAATTTCTAGAATTAGTGCATCCCCAATAAGGGACAACCTGCTACTGATAGTGCATGTCTAGAATGCGTCAACCTACTGGTGAGGCTCAGGGTTTTTTAGTGAACGCTAAAGGTTATGGTTACACAAGAATGATCAAATAATATCATGAAGGTAGATTCAATCTAATGATTAATCACCCTAACAAGAATCTTTTTGATTCAAAAACCTAGACATAATGTTGTCAGTAATGTAAAGAAAATAAAATAAGAATGGTCATACCTTTTACATGAAGAAAACTTTATAACAAATTTTCTAGTCTAAGACATGCCTTGAGTTGTTTCTTAACAAACCTTGTAGGACATCAATTCGTGAAGTGCTCCTTTGCAATAAAATCTATCATGCTTCAAGTCTATCCTTTGAAGTCTCCTCCATAACCCTTGAGAATTCAACTAATATTTCCTAACCAAGGAAAATATACAAAGAACAGTTATTAGTATACAATATAAACAAATCTTGATATGAGAGGGAAATCAAACATAAAATAGGAAACAAGAAAACAAGGTACTTATCTTTTTGGTAAAATGGTGAAGGCTCCCTCTCAATCCATTCTTTGAAGGATACCTATAGCTTATCAGAAATTAAAAAATGTTCTAACAAGACATGTTAGACCTACAAGCTCTAGAAATCAAAACATAAAGGAAAAAAATTCAAAACTTAAAATAGAAGACTAAGAGGGATATGTAAGAGAGAAAGGATTTAGCAATATAAGTCCTTGAATTCTGATTCTCCGGTCTTGTTCTTCTTAGGTGGAGCTTCATCGGTAACATTTGCTTGATCCCTATCTCTCTTCTTATTCCTTGGATTCTCCAGACATTGATTTTTGCAGTGAGCCATCTTGTGACAATTGTAACATTCGATATTGGATAGGTCAACCTACTCCTTTGGTGCTTTGAACTTCTTGAAGGTTCCCTTCTTCTTGTGATGAGAAGAATAGGCATTAGATATGTTTTATTCTTCATACTCCTTTTTGTTTACTAACGATACTCGAGATTCTTCTTGACTGCATGCATTCCACATTTGTTCAAATGTTGGAGTATCCTTCCAAATGTTAAGTCCTAATGCAAAGGCACTCCAATATTTTGGTTGTCTTATAAGAGAACTAATTACAAGCTCCTTTTCTGGGAAAATTTCATCTATTTCTTAGAGTCCATCTCTGATTCTAGATATCCTTATAAAGTAAGATTATACAATATCATATTTTGTCATCTTAATAGTTCTTAATTCATTCTTGAGACTTGTTGTTTAACCTATGTTCTTAATGGAGAATAATTTGGAGAGACCCTCATACATTTTTGAGCAGAATTTATGTTGGAAATCTATGGAATTATGTTGTCCTTAACTCCATCCACTATTAGGTTCATAGCCAAGATTTCATTTTCTCTGAATTTCACTTTCTCTGTTTCACTTGCTTCATTTGTAGGCTTCTTTATTTTTCCTTGACCAAGATCCAAAACATCGTTCTTTTCGAGAATGAGATCTATCCTCTTTTTCGAAGCCCTGTAGTTGGAAGCTCCTTCTAGTTCATTTTCTCCCATAGTCCTATAGATATAATACTTATCTCCTTATATGATCCTTATTAATGACCTTCCTTTGATCTCATTTTCCTTAATAGATTTCAACCTGAATTTTTCTTCCTTCTATACCTTAGCTTTGATCCGATGTTAGAAAATTATAAAGGTAGAAAGATTATCTTATATTGATAATTGATTGTGATGTTATTATGTTCTTATTAACTTATTTATGTTCTTTCTTTATATTCTTCTCATCAAGGAATTATTGAAGAAAAAAAATGAAGATCATGGACACCATATGTAGGCACTCAGCCAAGGATAAAACCCCTATATAGGGGAAAACCCAGTTAAGAACTCTTCCTTCAGTAGATTCAAAATGAGATAGACCAAGACCTTAGACCCAAAGACCTTCCTCCTCCACCAAGTCAGCCTTCCAATATGATTCAATATGCTTCAATGGTATCTTCTTGTCTAGCAACTTCAATCCAACAATAATCTATGTATTCAACTTCCCAACTATAAAATTCAACCCCATCTATAGAATTTTAGCCTAGCTTTAGTACTGTAGCTTTTAGCCCCTCTAGCAGCTTCACAACTTCACATGTGTGTGTGTGTGTGTGTGTGTGTGTGTGTGTGTGTGAGAGAGCGAGAGAGAGAGAGAGAGAGAGAGAGAGAGAGAGAGAGAATTTCGACTTATTATGATTGAGAGACACCTTCTTCTCCTTCACTAGCCTTTTCTTCTTCTTCCCTTGAATTTCACATTTTTTCTAGTCGTAGAAGCTGCAGATCGAACTTGTTGCGTGTGAGTGAAAAATGAGGTCGAGTTGTTGTTTCTTCCTCTCGGTTTAGGCTAACTTGTCCAATTTAACGCTGACTTGGTGGACGAGGCCTAATTGACCTATTTCACAATGAAATAAATTTATTCTTTGACAAATAGAGATCAAGAAGGGTCTTTTACAATATGACATGGACAAGGACACTTGACATAAACCTAGAAGCCTTCAATGGAGGCTTTGACCTAAAAAAAATTGACCCAAGCATGAAAGCCATGCTTTAATAAGTCAATTTCTTTAATAATAAAATTTAATTTTCTTTATTTTGACAAATACATTACATCATGATTCAAATATTATTATGAAGACTGACACTAGTTACATTGTTCAATAATTTGTGCTTGTGTTGAACTAATACTTCAGTGGGTTGAATTGATCTAATCGAGTTACAATAGTTTGACAAAGGTTGACCTGACATGTTTCTTGGTCATAGAGTGTGGATGTGACATGGATGCATGGTTGGCATGTATTGACATGTTGACCATATTTTCTGCCTACGTAAACAGTGAACACTTGCAAATAGATGTTGTAGCTGACCTGGATGTTTCAAAATTTTCACCTATGAACTTGCACAAAACCCAATACACAGTCAATGATTGGAGCTATCACCTGTAGTATTTGTAGAAGAAATCAATAGTGCACAAGAGATCAATACACTAATACACTATCTACATTATTTTGTTAATTAAATTTTGATGTGGATACACATATAATTCATATTGTGATGTAGCCTTTACAACATGCGATTAAAACCAATGCACTAGCCTTGGGTTTTGAAGGGTAGAGAAATGAGATCATGGCAAAATATTGACGATGAGAGTTTATTTTTAGCAGTTATGTTGCTGACCTGAAGGGACAAAGGACTAAAATTGTTTGGTGATTTTAACTTGTGCATTCTAGGATTCCATTTATCAAATAATTCTTAAGTGATCAGTGCTAGTCTTGCAGAGGGTTGATGCTTGGAACTATTACATAAATGTGTTATTTTTAATGATTTTTTAATTTGTGAAAGTTTGTTCAGATTCTAGTAAGCGTATGACATAAAAGTATACCACTACTATATATAGCCAAGTGTGGAACATAGAAGAAGAGTTGCCTAGGGTTTGATATTATATGTTGTTGACCATTGACTTGTAAATTGGAGATTGTCTGTAGGATTACATAATAAAGGATGTATACATGATTGGGGTCTTTAAGGATGATTGAAAACTAATATGCTTGTTGTAGGGACAATTTTATTGTTGGAATAATGGTAGTGAATGATCCAATTTCTCTTGATTTGCATGAGGTCAAGGTTGTGGGATTATTCTTGATGGTGTCAATGAAAATCTTATGCCCCATTTGTCAGAGAAGGATAGTGTGAAAAAAACTATATCAAAGAGACTATTAGAGTCAAAAGATGATTCTAAAGGAAAATTTGCATTGCACAAGAATGTCCAAGGGTGATAACGTGACAACTTATTTATCTAGATTGACACAGGTAAGGGACGAATTGGTTGTTGTTGGAGAGATGATTGTTGAGGAGGAGTTAGTGTGTATAGACTTAAATAACTATTTGAAGCACTGGAAGGTCTTTGTCAAGTATGTTATGCGTCAATATCACCTACATGAATCGGCGAGGTTTTGGTTTGATTTTGTCCAAGAGGGGATCTGATAAAGTGGTTAGTAGGGAAATCAAAGGAAGAGGTTAGAACAAGAGGAGAACCTTACTCTATCAAGAAAGGGTAAGTAGGAATCCAATGAAGGGCCAAGTGAGGGGTCCTCTTCCAAGTGTGAGAAGAAGAGGGATCCAAGAAATTTTAAATTATTTCCATGCCACCAACTAGGTCACTATGCTAGCCAATTCTTGAATAAGAAGAAGGGCAAGTATAAGGAGAAATTTTCCACTATTGCAGAGGTGGACGAGTTTGCAACATGGTTCGAGAATGGGTTTTTGATCATTGCATGTTTCTTGTGTTTAGTTTCTACCAACATGTGGTAAATTGAGAGTGGGATTTATTTCCAGATGACGATTGTCAAAGAGTATGTCACCAATTTGAAGGAGAAGGAGTTGGATTTCTACATAGAGTTTGGAAACAAAGTTAAGTACCATCCAACAAGTATTTCCATGGTTGAGTTTCAAGGGAAGTTCAAGAAGCCCTTGTGGGTGGAGGACATATTGTATGTTCTGGGTATGACAAAGAACTCGATCTTAGTTTCTACCTTGGAGGACAAGGATTACATAGTGACCTTTGAGGAGGGTAAAGCGTATATTTTTCCCAAGAAATCCAAGCCAACAAAAGTGATAGCGGTCAGGAAGGAAACTTGTTTTAATTGTAGTTTGAGCCAGCACATGCATTGGTTAAATGTAGTAAAGGGATGGGATATTTATGGTTTACAAGGATGGCTCATCTTTGTAATGGATCCAGTGCATGCATTGGTAAGATGTAGCAAAGGGCTGGGAGAATTATGGAATACAAGGATGGCTCATATTCGTACTAGAGCACTTAATGTGCTCAACGAGATAGTGACGAGCCTTCCAAAACTAAAGGTTGAGCAATGTGAGGTGTGTAAGGGTTGAGCAACGGGTAAATATGCAAAGACTAGTTTTCAAAGCAATGACACAAGGTCCAAAGAGATTTGAATCTAGTACACTAAAATGTGTGTAAGCCCATGTCATTAGTATCCTTGAGTGGGTACCAGTGTTATTTGACCTTCATTTATGCCTTCTCTAGGAAGAATTGGATCTATTTTATGAAAAAAAGGATGAGGTATTTAGTATATTCAAGGAGTTTAAGGATGTAGTTGAGAATCAAACATGGGGGAAGATCAAGACACTAAGGCTAGATAATGGATGCGAGTACACCTCAGATGCCTTCAAGGACTTCTGTGCTCAGGAGGATTTTGAGGAGGAGTTGATTGTTTCATACAACCCTCAGCATAATGGGGTTGTAGAATGAAAAAACAAGGCTTTGGTTGAAGTGGCGAAGGCCATGCTCCATGATGACGATATGGCTTATTTTTTGTGTGTAGAGACCTGCAACACTACCGTATACTTGCATAATGGAAGCCCACACAAAGTGTTGGGCAGATTGAAATGCCAGAGGAGGTGTTTACTAGGAAGAAATGAAACATGGCTTTGTGTGTTGCCATGTACCTAAGGAGAATATGACCAAGATGGAGGCTATTGCAGAGAAATCTATCCTTATGGGGTACAAAGAGACTGCAAAAGCTTATCATGTTTACATTCCATCTCTCAAGAAGATAATAGTGTGCAGGGATGTGTAGTTTAAAGAAGAGAGGGATCTTCGAAAGTCTGGTAGCATGAGTTCTTCTATAGTTGAGTTTTAGGAGGAGCAAGCATTAAAGGTTGAGTTTGTGCATATCCCTTTGACGATAGTCACGTAGGTTGGTGAGAAGAGCAAATAGGTCAGACATAGAGATCAAGTTGAGGAATGGTGGATTCCTCAAACCCAACGTCAAAATCTAGGCACAACGAGAAAATAAGCCAAGTGAGTAGAGAATACATTGAGAGAGGCTTAGGAGTCTGTTGGTGCTTCTAGATATTCAGTTAGATAGAGAAAGGCTCCTCAATGTTATTCTGGGTATATGGTGTTGATGAGTGAATAATCTACAAGGCTAAACCTCCCAACTTTTAGGAGGCGCCCTGACATCAGGTGTGGATGGATTTCATGGTGGAAGAATACTCTTCCATCATGAAGAAAAACATATGGGAGGTTGTGAATGACTAGTGAGTAAGTTAGTTGTGGGCTCGAGATGGGTGTACATGATCAAGCATGCTACAGATGATAGCATAGAGAAATTCAAAGCTCGTTTTTTGTCTAAGGGTTTTTCACAGAAGGAAGGGATTGATTATGATCAAATTTTCACCCCAATACCTAGATAATCATATATTAGGGTTATCATCTCTATTGTAGTGCAGATAGGGTAGAGGATTCACCAAGTGGACATGAAGAATGCCTTCTTCAATGGAATTATTAAGGAAGAGATATGCATAGAGAAATAAGGTTTTGAGGTGCATGGGAGGTATTCTCAATTACATAGGTTGAAGAGAGCATTGTATGGGATCAAGAAAAAAGCTTAGGTGTGGTATGTGCAGATTGACAGTTATTAGTAGAGCATGGGCTTCACCAAGTGTGAGGTAAGCCAAAATTTGTATTACATTTAGGTGAAAGGTGAGCCTCTCATAATGGTGTTGTATGTGATGACCTATTTCTCACATGGTTTGAGGAACTCATAGTGCACTGTAAGTGGGATGTTGCAAAAGAGTTCGAGATGAAGGATTTGGGGTTGATTCACTACTTTCTAGGGTTGGATGTGTGGTAGAGAGGGAGAGATTTTTCTTAGACAAGGGAAATACATAGTTTGGATCTTGAAGCATTTCAAGGGGGAGTACTACACACCCATGGTTACACCACTTGTGACCAACTGGAAGAATATCAATATTTCCAAATTAGGGGCAGTGGACCCTACCTTGTATAGGAAGTTGATTGGATATCTCATGTATTTGGTCAACACTAGGCCAAACATTTGTTTTGCAGTGAACACACTTAGTTAGTTTATGGTAGAGCCTAAGAAAATGCATTGGCTAGTTGCAAAGCATGTTTTGGGATATTTCCAAGGCACAATTAAGTATGGGATGAGGCACACTTAGCAGGATGGAGTGAAGCTGGAGGGGTACACCTATGCAGATTGGGCAGGTAGTACAACTAATGGGAAGAGAAGTTTAGGGTGCAGTGTCATTCAAGGATCACAAGCAGTCTCTTGGTACAACATGAAAAAGAGGTCAGTTACACTGAGTATTGCAGAGGACAAGTACATGGTTGTTAGTATGGTGGCACACAGGGCTATTTGGCTTTGAAAACTCTTAGTTGGTATTTTTGATCAGGTGTTGGATCCAACTATCATTTTTTATGATAATCAAAGTTGTATTAAATTCTCATAGAATTCAGAATTCTGTGACAAGTTGAAGAATATTGAGATCAAGTACCACTTTATAAGAGTACCACTTCATCTATGAGTAAGTAGTAGACATCTTACGAAAGCCTTAATGAAGGCAAAATTTGTATTCTTTGGGGATAAGTTGGATGTTGTGCAAAACACCTTCCTCTCTAAGAGGGAGTGTTGTGATTGTAGATTAGAAAGTGATTATGCATGGATCAAGTGCCATGACATGAAAAGAGTCACCTCAATTATCTCCTATAACAATTAACTAATGAATTTGCTAAGTTAAGACATTATATGGAAATTTAATTTAATTTTTGTTTACCACTTTATAAAAGGGAAAATAAGTTAATGACAAAATAGGTCGTGACCATTGATTTTGGTAAAATGAGATTGAATCTCAACCATTGAGATTAGAGATTTTGCTTGAAATTAGATATGATATTTTTGATTTTTTAGCCAAAAGAGATTCACATTCGATTTTCCATAAGTTGGGATTCAATGGACTGTAGTATTTGGCAGTGAGAGTGAGAAAAGGCTAGATCAAGCTAGCTAGAGCGAGATAAGGGAAAAGCGAGGTCAATATAGAGGTCAAGTTTTGTATTTGGCCAAGAGGTTGAGTTTCTTTGTATGCTAAAGTTTTCAGCTGGGATATGGGTGTATTTTGTACAAGATCCAAGTCAGAGAGAGAGGCCTGAGATAATTTTCTGAGTATTTGCTGGAGCAAATTCTTGTGTAAACGCCATAGTTTTAAAAACTAGCTAGCTTGAACCAGAAATTGGTTAAACCGGCTAGTTCATTGGGATATAGGGTCAAACTAGATAAAAAAACTGAGTTCAATGACCTATTTCACCCAAAATCCACAAAAAACTAGCCCTAGCTGACCAGTTTATGATCAAATCGATTGATTTCATCCTAAACTGACCGGTTCATTGCCAAGGCCACGACGAACCCACACAGTGTAGTTTAGGAAGCTTCCTAGGTGTTTTGGAGGGAAAGTGAGGGTTGTTTCCTTCCAAAAACACCCTCTCCAAGCCTTTAAAAGGAGTTCACCCCACTCATTTGCCTCACACATCTCATTTGGAGTTTTTGTGAGTTTGATTGGGAGCTTGGAGAGTGTTGAGTTTTTTATAGAGTAGTCATCTTGGAGGTTTGGAGTTGGAGTTGGAGATATTTTGGAGATGGTTTGGAGATGTTAGTAGAGTTGGCATCTTCAAGAGGGGTCTAAGGAAGCTAGTTTGCATTTCTAGGTAAGGATTTTCACTTGAAAAATTCCTCATTTCACTACTGTCCATATATATATATATATGTGTGTGTGTGTGTGTGTGTGTGTGTGTGTGTGTGTTATATGTTATCAAATATCTAGTTCTATGCTATCAAACTTTGTAGGCTACATATGCATTTTTTCCTAAATTTATCTTAGCTGCAATTTTTTTTTTTTTTAAATGGCAGATTTCTTTGAAAATTTTAATTATTTCAAGCCAACATGGCTCCAAAAGCCAAGTACACTACATGGGAAAATTTGTGATGTGATTTATGGAAAAATTATATGAAAAATTTGCAATAAACCTATTGGAGGTGGGGGTATTCTCAGATTGAAACAACATTTGGTTGGGATAAGAGACCAAGTAAAGCCATGTGAAGCACCAAATTAAGTGTTAGGTCATGTTAGGGCATAATACCTTTCCAAGTTTCAAAAGTTTGAGGAGAATAAGGTTAGGGAGAAGGCCATCCAAGATGAAATTTCAAGGAAGAGGGAATTATTAGAATCCATGAAAGAGAGTGGGTATGATGATTATGAGATTCGAGACTTGTCTTCTATCCCTTCCACCAATGACCCCTTTCACTATGTTCCTCTCACTCTTGGCCAAAAATATAAAGGAATAGAGACAACTGACATCCAAGTTATTTCTCATCCTCTACCACCACTGCCTCTGTTAATCCCACTTCCTCCCATCCAAGTCATCAACCCACTTTGGATCAACATAGGAAAAAACAATGCAAAGAAACTTTCTATCAATACATTGCAAGATGGTGGTATGATGCATATATCCCATTTAATATTACCCGCTCACCTTATTACCAAGCTATGTGCGAATCTATTATATTTGTAGGAAAGGGCTTCAAAGGCCCTACTATGCATGACTTTAGGGCAACTCTTTTGCGAAAAGAGATTTCTTCCATTGATGAGTATTTGGATGAGTATAGAGAGTCATGGCTCAAAATAGGTTGTTCCATCATGTAAATGGATGGACTTATGGAAATAAATGCACTATCATGAATTTCCTTGTTTCTTTCCCTTAAGGAACCATGTTTTTTGAGATCATTCAATGCATTTGATAAGGTGAAGGATGAAACCCTTTTATTTGAGATTTTGGATGAGATTATTCAGGAAGTGGGTTAGTAGAATGTTGTACAGGTCATCACAGATAATGCCTCAAACTGTGTTCTTGATGGAAATATGCTTGAGTTTAAATATAACACCATATTTTGGACTCCATGTGTTGCACATTTCATAAACCTCATGCTTGAGGACATAGGCAAAGTGGAGTGGGTAAAAAACATTGTAGATCATGCCAAGTGCATTACAAAGTACATCTACAACCACTCATGGGTATTGAGCCTAATGAATAAAAACAGTGGGGACAAAGAGCTTCTTAGGCATGCAATTATGAGATTTGCTACTCACTCCTCACATTGCAATGTCTCAATTCTAAATAAAAAAACCTGCAAAAAATGGTTTCTTCTAATGATTGGACTGAATCTCAATGCGCTCATAGACAAGATGGAAAACACACCAAGAATAAATTTTTTGACAATTATTTTTGGAAAAGGTCTATAGAGCTTTCAAAAATTACCGATCCCCTTGTTAAGGTGCTAAGGATGGTGGATGGGGAAAAAATTGGCCATGGGCTCATTTGTTGGCATTATGATACATATGTTGTACTTGATGGCAACCCACTCATCTCAGATGATAAATTATAGTGAAGCAAAGTTATTTTTTGGTTCCGTAGGTGCACAGATCAAAAGATGCGGTCATTGGCAGGTTGCGCAGGAGAACCGTTGAAAAGGTGTAGATATGTTCGCAGGTCTCCTGCATAAAAGGTGTGAACCTAAAATGCACAGACTTTCATGTAGAGAAAAACGCGCATCTTATGTTTGGTCCATGGTATTTAGTCCGACGTTTTTGATCCTATGGTTTTGGTCCGTGGTTTTGGCATCTAAAATATTGAACCCAGGTTTTGGATCCCTAGTATTATTTCTCAATGGCTTTGATCCATGGTTTGAGTAAGGTCTTGACTATAAAAGGGAAAGGAGATCAGTTGGAAAAATACAAGTGTTGAAAATATTAAGTGGAGCAAGATCTGAATTTCTGATTATCGGTTGGTGAGACATAGTTGAATTTGAATAAAGGAGAAACCAAAGCATTATAAGTCAGATCTACTGAAGAGTTCGGATCCCTTTGATGCATGAACGGATCTGTGATTTCGACAGTCTGGGGTATCTTTGAGAACTGATAAACTGTCTAAATCCGGAGGTGCACAGGAGCGGCAACAACGCAGTGCGAAGGTGCGCAACACCACAGAAGAAGCAGGTGCGAAGGTGCGCAGAACCAGAGAAGAAGCAGGTGTGGAGGTGCGCAGTTGAATCGGCAGAGAAGGTGTGGAGGTGCGCTGAACAGTAGACAGTGCAGGTGCGGAGTTGCGCAAACTCGTCACGGCAGAAGTGTGGATATCCGCAGGTTTCCTTAAGTGAAGTTGTGGACCTTTCTTGAAATATATTTTAGCTGTATTTTATCTGTTTCTGCAGAGATCTGGGTTTAAATTGGTTTCTGGTTACTGGTGTTATTTTTTGGTTACTGCATTCTAAGAAGTTATTTGTTTAAAGGAGATTGGGTGATGCACATGTATTTGATGTTTTGGGTCCAGTTTGAAAATTTATGAAACGTGGTCCCTGGAAGAAAAGAGAAGGTTGTAGCCTTCTGTAGGTCAGCACCTACATACTAGTTATTTAGCTAGTACAAGAGCTAAGGGGGTTGTAGCTCCCTTCCAGAAGAAGCTGGAAAACGAGAGAGAGGGTTGTAGCTCTCTGCAGGTTGCAGCCTACATAATGGTAAAAGACTGCACCAGTACAAAATCATTGTAAGAAGAAGTTTCTAATTGAAAGAAGATAGAGACATATTGCAGCAGGTGGTTTTCACCCACATTGGGTTTCCACCTTACATCTTGTGTTCCTTGGTGTGACTGTCTATTTTGTGTTCTTGCTCATTATTCTATGGTTCTCACATACAAATTAATGACAAACATCTGAAGAATAAATTAAATTATAAGTTTGGAAGGTATATGCAAGTTTCAATTGTCAGATCTGAAAATATTTGTTTAAACTGAGAAGAGTTTGATAATACTGATTCACCCCCCCCCTCTCAGTATTATTTCTAACAATTGGTATCAGAGCCGGTCCTTAAGAAGAAGCTTGATCGCTTGAAGGAAGATCTATCATCATGAGCAACTACGAGAGAGAAGCATTGATCAGGGCACCAATTTTTGATGGGACCAACTTTGTTTATTGGAAGGTAAGAGTCACAACCTATCTTCAATCTCTTGGTACAGAATTCTGGGATATCATAGATACAGGGTACACATTTCCATCAGCAACTCCAACAGATCTGGCTGAGAAGAAGAAATATGAAACCAATGCAAAAGCAGTCAATACTCTATTAGGATGTCTATCTCAATCGGAATTCGTCAATATTATGCAGTATAAATCCGCTAAGGAAATATGGGACAAGATCGTTTTGAGCTATGAAGGAGATGAACAGGTAAAACGAGCAAAACTTCAAACCCTCAGAATTCAGTATGAGAATCTCACAATGTACAATGATGAAAGTGTGGCTAACTATTTCCTACGTATAGATGAGATTGTTAATTGTATGAAAAAATTGGGTGAAGAAATAAAAGAGGCTGTTGTGGTTGAAAAGGTTCTAAGATCTTTGTCTCCTAAGTTTGAATCAAAAGTTTATACTATAGAAGAAAAGGAGAATCTACAGAAAATTACCATGTCGCAGCTACACGAAATTCTAATTGTGTACGAAATGAGGAAAGGAGGACCATCAGACAGAGGAGAAGCCACATTCAAGGCTTCAGGTAAAGGAGATTACTATGAGTTAGGGCATATGTCAGAAGAAGAGGAAGAATCAAATTTTGTCAAGAACCTTCAACAGGGTGCAAGAAGATTCAGAGGTAAGTTACCCTTCAAATGCTTTGCTTGTGGAAGAGTCGGTCACTATGCTGCAAAATGTCCTCATAAGGATAAACTTGACAAAGGTAAGGAACCTGTTAGATGGAACAAGAAACAAAATGTAAATAAGAAAAGCTATTACACTCATGAAGGCAGTGATGGACTTTCAAATAGTGATGAAGATGAACAAGGTAATAATTATAGACTTTTAATGGCTTTTGAAGATGATGATTTCTTGGATGCTATAGATGAAGAAGGTCTTATGAAGAGATTTCTAAACTCAAAATTTTCTTAGAAGAAAAGAATATGATCATAGATACTCTACAATTCCAACTTGCTGAAAAGGATAAACATCATGAAAAGTTAGAATGTGAAATTGTGGGACTTAGAAAAGAGATTGAGAAAACAAAAGCTCTTAATCGTGGATTTACTAAATGATCTGAAACTTTGGATGAGATTATCAAAGTGCAGCGTTATCCACTAATCAAGACGGGTCTGGGATATAATGAAGAATCATCTCAAGCACAGAAGCCATCCACCTCCAAAAGTTATCTTGATGCAGCAAGGAGAAGTGAAAAGTTTGATAATCAACTTCACAGGCACAATGCTGCTCACCAGGTAAATCAGGGACAATTTACCTCAAGAATGAACAAAGACTACCAGGTAAATCGGGGGCAATTTACTTTAAGGATGAACAAAAGCTACAACCAGCCACAGGAAAAACCTTCTCAATTTGCCTCAAGAATGGATGTCAATAATCATTTGGCTGGTAGATTTGATAATCACGGGAGTTTTTTCAATGGCCAGTGTTTCTCTTGTCATAACTTTGGTCACAAAGCAGCTCAATGTGTTGCCTATAAGACAATCATGACTAGAGAAGCTCAAAAACGAAGAAGTATGACTGGGATCACGAAAAGGACCTACAATAACTTTTCTGCCCTTGAAAATGAAATTGAATATTCTATTTGTAACAACTTCGGTCATGAATATTCTGAATGCAGGAGCAAGTTTTGGAAAATAACTCAGAAGGAACAAGCCTCAAGTGCCAAAACATGGAGAATGAAAGAACCGCAACCAGAAAGATGTGGTATAGCCTTATATGCGGAAGGGTAGGAAAATCAATGGTACATCGACAATGGATGTTCGAAACATATGACAGGTGATAAGGAAAAACTTCAGTCATATAGTGCCTTAGAGAAGGAGAAGAAGGTCTCATTTGGAAATGACACCCCTGGGCTCATAAAAGGTAAAGGTTCTATTCAGTTGAAAGAAAAGATCAAAGCTATAAATGTTATGTATGTTGATGGCTTAAAGCATAATCTATTGAGTGTCAGTCAGATGTGCAATCAAGGAACTGAGGTAATATTTCGATCAAATGGATGTACTGTTCATGATCTTGATACAGGAAAAACAGTGATCAAAGGCATAAGAACTCCAAATAATTTATACATACTCAAAGAAGGACAACATCAATGCTATCTAAGCAAGAATGATGAACAATGGCTATGGCACCGGAGATTGGGACATCTAAGCTTCTCACAAATAAGGAAAGCATGCAAATACCAGGCAGTTCGTGGTCTTCCAGACATCAGAATTCCAGACAATACAATATGCAAATCATGTCAGTTTGGTAAGCAAACTAGAACTAACTTCCCTGAGAAGGAAGGATCAGCTAGAAGGCCACTTGAACTTGTCCATACTGATGTATTTGGTCCATCTAGGAAAAGGTCACCTCTAGGAGAAGAATACTTTATATTATTCATTGACGACTTTTCAAGGATGTGTTGGATAGGACTTATGAAGCATAAAGACGAAGCCTTTGAAAAATTCAAATCTTTCAAAGCCTTGGTTGAAAACGAATCAGATCACAAAATTAAATGCCTCAGGTCTGATAGAGGTGGGGAGTTTACCTCAAATGAATTTTTCTATTTTTGTGAAGAACATGGAATAAGATGAGAATTCTCTACTGCAAGGACTCCTCAACAAAATGGAGTAGTGGAAAGGATGAACAGAACAGTTCAACAAATGGCTTTTGCTATGATGGATGAGTCTGGAACTCCCGCAACTTTCTGGGGCGAAGCTGCATTTGCTGCAGTTGTTATTCTCAACAATACAAATGTCTAGGTGAATAGCACTCAGACTCCTCACGACTATGGTATGGTAAGACTCCTTCGGTAAAATACTTCAAAATTTTTGGGAGTAAATACTACATCAAAAATATTGATGAAAATCTTGGCAAGCTTGAACCTAGAGTAGATGAAGGCATTCTCCTCTGTTACTCTCCCCAAAGCAAAGCATACAAATGTTACAATAAAAGGCTTGGAAAATTTGTTGAAAGTATTGATGTAGTGGTTGATGAAGAAGAAATCACTCCTAGGTAGGTAAGATCTGAAGATTTCGAAGATGATGAGGACTATCCATCAACATCAAATCAGATTTATGATGAAGAAGAAACCCATGAGGTGCCAGAAGAACAGATAAGGATAGAAGAAAAGACTCCATCCAGGTACATTCAGAAGAATCATCTAGAATCTCAAATTTTGAGGCAAAAAGAGGCTGGTATACAAACAAGAAGAACGATAGCAGAAGCGTCAAGCTATTTGGCATTGCTCTCCTCCACTGAGCCACAAAATGTAAGAGAGGCATGCAAGTATGAATGTTGGGTCAAGGAAATGGATGAAGAACTTGAGCAGATTGAAAAGAATAACACTTGGGAGTTGGTTCGTAGACCAAAAGATAAGAATGTCATAGGGACAAAATGGATATTCAAAAACAAGTTGAGTGAAAATGGGGAAGTTAGTAGAAACAAAGCCAGACTAGTTTGTAAAGGGTATGCTCAACAAGAAGGAATCAACTTTGAAGAAACATTTGCTCCCCTTGCTAAACTTGAGGCCATCAGAATGTTCCTTGCTCTCTCTAGTTTTTAGAAGTTCAAAGTATTTCAAATGGACGTGAAATCTTCTTTTCTAAATGGAGACTTGGATGAAGAAGTGTATATTGAGCAACCAGATGGGTTTATCCTTGGAAATGATCTAAAGATTGTATGTAGACTCAAAAAGGCTCTCTATGGCCTTAAACAGGCTCCAAGGGCTTGGTATTATCGCTTGGATAAATACCTCCGTCAACAAGGTTTTATAAAAGGATCAACTGATAGCAATCTTTATATAAAAATTGACAATGATAAATTGCTAATACTTGTTGTGTATGTTGATGATATCATCTTTGGTAGCAATGAAGAAGAAATGAGTCAAAATTTTTCGTTAGTAATGCAGAAAGAGTTTGAAATGTCTATGCTTGGTGAGCTCACATATTTTCTTGGTTTACAATTCCAACAGAAAAAAGATGGCATCTTTCTATCACAAACCAAGTATCTCAAGAAGATCTTGAAGAAATATGGGATGGAGGATTCGAAACCAGTATGTACCCCGATGGTGACAGGATGCAGCCTCAGCGCAAATGATGAATCGGCAGCAGTGCATCAACCAACCTATAGATCCATGATTGGTAGTCTACTCTATCTAACAGGTACCCAACCAGACATTATGCATGCAGTGAATAGTTGGAAGGTTTTAGGCAAATCCAAAGGAAACTCATCTTCAGGTAGTTAAGAGAATTTTCAAGTATCTTCAAGGAACTCAAAACTATGGCTTATGGTATCCTAGAGATACATATCTCACACTTCATGCATATATAGATGCGGATTGTGCAGGAAGCGTGGATGACAGGAAAAGCACTAGTGGTGGTGCATTCTTCATGGGTCCTAGATTAGTATATTGGTTCAGCAAGAAATAAAGTTCTATTGCTTTATCTATAGCTAAAGCAGAATATGTAGCTGTTGCATCTTGCTGCAAACAACTCCTTTGGATGATGCAAACTTTGCAAGTTCTTCAAATCACTTGTACTTCACCTATCTCCATTTTTTGTGATAATACAAGTGCTATCAGTATCTCAAAGAATCCTGTCATGCATTCAAAGACTAAGCACATACCGATCAAGTATCATTTTCTCCGGGAACAAATGCTGGAACAAAAGGTCAAATTGGAGTATGTTCCCTCCAAGGAACAAGTTGCTGATATTCTCACCAAACCACTGCCCAGGGAGACTTTTGAATACCTGAGACAGAAGTTGGGGGTAGTTTATGCATCATCTTGCTATTGAAACCTGTCTGTTTCACAGAAATATGGTTGTACGCAAGTTGCATGAGAAGAATCCACGTACATATGCCCATTTATGCAAATACAGTTGCGTATATGGTGGTTTGAAGGAAATCAGTGGGGACAGACTCTGGTTGAAGGGAGTCTGATATGGGTCTAACAGAGTTCATCTAGCACAGGTTCAGGGGGAGTAGATAAACTTTTAATAATGCATTGTTGGCATTATCTTGGAAGCTCTTGGTTCAAGATCAAAACTGTTGTTGTTTTCAGGTGGAACAAGTACAGAAGGAGAACAAAAGGAGAACATGGTTGCTGATCTGAGTAGTGATTGTCATTAGTTATTGATGACTTTCATAGTATTGCTCTAGATATTTCGTCTCTATGTCATGTATATCTTTTCTTATCAAGGTCATGTAACAACCTATTTTGGTTTCCCCATTATGCCTGGGATGATTGATGTTTGTCATATGTAAATTTCTGATGTATCCCCACTTGGTTGGATGGATGTTCCCCACTTGATTGGGTGATGGATGTATGTATAGAGTCTTTTGGTGATAGGAAGGTCATTTATGATGTATAAGTCATGGTTCCTCTTTAAGAACATCTTTTTGTAGATCTTGTCTACAGTCAGGGGGAGCATGGTCAGCACAGCAGAGTAGATATTTTAGTAGGTACTCAGGGGGAGCATAACCCTTTGCCCTTGATGACAAAGGGGGAGAATGACTTTGAGGATCTTGGGGTTGCCATCAAGTCCAAAGGGGGATATTGTTGGCATTATGACACAGGTTTGGTGCTATGGCACAAGTGTTGTCCTTGATGGCAACTCACTCTGGTGACAGATCATAGTTCAGGCTCTCAGAATATATACGCAGGTTCACCTTGACAAAGCTGCGTATACACGCGGGTTAGATGTTCCAAAAGCACATATGTGTATACACACACTTTCACGCAAGGAAAAGCACATACATATGGGAGAACTTATTTTTAGTCTGTGGTATTTTGTCCTTGGTATTTGAACCTATGTTTTTGGGCCATAGTATCTCGTCAGAAGTGTTGATCCCAAGTATTGAGTCCTTGGTATTGTTTTGTTATGGCTTTGGACCGTGGTATTATGAAAGGCCTAAGACTATAAAAGAGGAAGGAGATCATTTGGCAAAGGATAAGGAGAATAAATTTAATATCTGATAAAGTGCTAGATCTGGAATACTAGTGATTGGGTTATGGTGCAGATATAGAACTGAATAAAGAAGGAACCTGAGCGCAAGGAGAAGGATAACTTCTATTGATGGGTCAAAATCTTAAGGCTTGAATAATAGTATTTTTGTATGATTTTGATCTATTATATGTGGCACATGCTTGATCTATAAATTTGGTAATTTGGGTTGACTAATGTCTGAATATTTGAAAGAGTGAATTATCCTTTATAGATCTGTACGAAGGTTCAGTAAAGAGAAGGCACGTATACATGCTGGTTCTGTGACTAAAAACAGTGTATACACAGGTTAGTCCAAACACAAAAGCGTATGCACGTAGGTTTCTGGTTGTTGAGGTAGCGTACGTCTCTTGAATTATGTTCTAGCTACTTCTGTTTATTGTTGCAGTGATCTGGGTTCAGAATTGGTGTGTAGATATTGTTACTATGTTCTGGAGATTATTTGATGCGGAAACTCTTGATGATTGATTGTTGTTCATGGATCCAATTTGAAAATTTATGAGACGTCGTCCCTGGAAGAAAAGAGAAGGTTGTAGCCTTCTGCAGGTAGTAGCCTGCGTACTACTATCCCAGCTAGTACAAGAGCTAAGGGGGTTGTAGCTCCCTTCTAGGAGAAGCTGGAGAACGAGAGAGGGTTGTAGCTCTCTGCAGGTAGCAGCCTGCATACTGGTAAAGGACTACACTAGTACAGAATCATTGTAAAAAGAAGTTTCTAATTAACAGAAGATAGAGACGAATTGCAGCAGGTCGTTTTCGCCCACATTAGGTTTCCACCTTATATCTTGTGTTCTTGTGTGTGATTGTCTTCTGCTCTGTTTTACTATTCCTGGTTACTGTTTATATGGTTCTGATGCGCAGATTAATGATCAACATCTGTAGAATAAATTAAACTATAATTCTGCATGGTATACGCAGGTTTCCTTATCTGTAGTTGCATATATACGCAGTTTTATCTAACTGAAGTAGCGTATATGATCTAGGTTTGAAAAAGTTATATTGACTTGATAATACTAATTCACCCCCCCTCTCATTATTATTTCCAACACCTTCTTGGGGTCCCCCTGCTCATCCTCCTGGTCCACACCGCCTCCTTGGTCATATCCTCCTCAATACCAAGCTCTACCAGTCACTCATTCGTTTCACTCTTATGCTTAGCCACAACCTCAATGGAATGCACCTCATCAGGGGTGGAGGCCCCAGTACAACTCTCCTCCCTCTCTTCTGCCTCCACCACCTGCTCAACCACAACCATTACCTCCTGCTCCACCAAGACAACCCCAAATACTTGCTCAACTAAACCCAAACCCCAACAATAGACAGGCCCAATAGGTATATAGTGGAGAAACATCATGTCCGACCTATGCTGTGGAGATTAAAAAGATTAACCTACTATCTAGGAAGGTTCTCCTAGATAGCCAACCTCTTCCTAAGGAGGATGAGGAGGAAAAATAGGAAAGTGAACCAAAATCCATTCCACTCTTTCTTGAGAGACTATCTGGAACCACACAACCAACCCCAGAAGAAACTGAACTTCTGGGAGAATTAAAATAGTTATGTGTAAGGATACCACTTCTCCAAGCCATAAAGGATGTGCCCATATACAACAAGATGATCAAGGAGAAGTTCTTCAGGCACTCAGGCAGGCGCAAGAGAGATGCTCCAACTATCAATGTCATAGGACAATTGTCCGACCTAATGTTGGGATAGGTAATCTGTCCAAAATATCTAGACCCTGGGAGTCCTGTAATCGATGTCCACATTAATGGCACCGTAATCCCCCATACCTTGATTGATCTAGGGGCTACCATTAATGTGATGACCAGGGACACTATGCTCAAACTCAACCTTCAGGGTTCCCTAAGAAAGACCACCACAGTCCTGCAATTAGCAGACCGCTCCACCGTGACCCCTGAGGGGATTGTGGAAGATGTAATGGTCTCTATTGATTCCTGGGAGTACCCTGCTGATTTCCTTGTTCTCTAGCCAAAAGCAAAGCTCACTGGGTATCCTCTCATCCTGGGAATACATTGGGTGGCTACTACAGATGCCTACATCATTTATCGAGTTGGGAACATGACAATCAAGAATGAGCATATGTCTAAGCAGGTGGTCCTATATCCTCCTGCCCAACCTCTGTTAAAACATGATTTACCTCTCTGGTTGGAGGAGGAAGATGAGGATGAAGTCTATTCCACACCATTGTGTACAATAGAGGCTACCATGGGGGGCCCACAAACCGAGGATGACCTTATTGAAAACTTGATTCAGAATCCACCCCCCAGTGTGTTTCCATTAGAAGAGTTGGTGGAAGAAACCCAGGCCAATCCTGTAGTTGATCTCTGTGTGGCTGATCTGATCTCTCTCCGAGCGAAGAATATGGAATTCAGCCTAATAAGAACCTTGAGGATCAACTCATCCCTATCCACCTGTCAGGAGAAAGAACTATGTAGCTTATTCGAAAACCACTTGGATGCTTTGGCTTGGAGCTATAAGGAGATGAAGGGAGTCCACCCTTTAGTTTGTACTCATCACATTTACATTAAAGAATATTTTAAACCAGTCAGGTGGCCTCAAAGGAGGATGAATCCAACCCTTAAGGACATTGTCAAAGAAGAACTGCAAAAGTTGTTGGATGCAGGATTCATCTACCCCATCTCTGACAGCGAATGGGTCTCTCCTTTGGTGCTAGTTCCAAAGAAAGACGGGAAGTGGAGAATTTGTGTAGACTATCGGGAACTGAACAAGGCCACCAAGAAGGACCATTTCACTTTGCCTTTCATAGATCAAATGCTAGATGGCCTGGCAGGGAAGAGATTCTTCTCCTTCCTAGATGGGTTTAGCTGGTATAATCAGATCCAAATCAGCCCGGAAGACCAAGATAAGACCACTTTCACTTGTCCTTGGGGTACTTTTGCATATCGGGTCCTTCCTTTTGGGTTGTGCAATGCCCTTGCCACTTTCCAGAGCGCAGTACTGAGCATATTTGCTGAACTAGTTCATGATTCAGTGGAAATCTATATGGATGAATTTACCCCTTATGGTTCTAACTTCCAGGAAGCTCTAACTAACTTGGGAAAAGTTTTAGCCAAATGCATCGAAATGAACCTGTCCCTTAGTCCTGAAAAATGCGAATTCCGAATGACTGAAGGGACTGTGCTAGGTCATACAATTTCTCAGCAAGGATTATAGGTGGATCCAAACAAGATTGCTATCATCCAAGGGGTCCCACCTCCTCAAAATGTAAGAGATGTTTGAAGTTTCCTAGGCTTAGCAAGGTATTATAGAAGATTCATTAAGGATTTTAGTAAGCTAGCCTCTCCATTCTTTGGTCTTTTGGGAAAAGATGTTGAGTTCATATGGACTGATAACTGTCAAAAGGCTCTAGATACCTTGAAAGGTAAACTGGTAACTACCCCAATTTTGAGAGGTCCAAACTGGGCCCTACCTTTCCATATTCACACAGATGCTTCGAACAAAGCAATAGGAGCAACCTTAGGGCAAGTTGATGAGAAGCTACCTTATGCCATATATTTTGCCAGTAAGAACCTGTCTGAGGCAGAATTAAACTACATTATAACCAAAAAGGAGCTCCTAGCTGTAGTCAATTCCCTAAATAAGTTCAGACACTACATCACCGGCTATCAAACATTGGTACACACCAATCATGCTGCAATTAGGTATTTGATGAATAAACCAGATGAAAATGCTCGTATTATTAGATGGTTACTTTTATTACAGCAATTTGATTTGACCATTGTTGATAAGCCAGGTAAGGAAACTGTTGTTGCTGATTTTCTGTCTAGATTAGATCTACCTACAGGTGAAGAAGGAATGGTGGATGATCAAATGTCAGATGAACAACTATTTTCTATTTCATTACTCTCTTCATGGTTTGCTGATATAGAAAATTACTTGGTTTCAGCACAGTTTCCGCCACACTTGTCCTCAAAAGAGAAGAGCAAGATCGTGAGGAAAAGTGCCCCATTCACCTGGATTGGGGGCAATCTTTTTAAACTTGACCTAGATTAGATTTTGAGGCGATGTTTCAGGGAAGAGGAAGTTTTTGAAATTCTCCTAGCCTGTCACGATGGGCCCTGTGGGGGCCATTTTGCAGTAAAAAAGACTACCTTCAAAATTCTGCAAGCAAGTTACTATTGGCCCACTCTTCATCAATATGTCAGAAAATATATCAGCCAATGTGATTGATGTCAAAGGATGGGGAAACCTACTCCAAGGGATGAGATGCCCCTGCAACCTCAAGTGACTTTCGAGCCATTTGAGAAGTGGGGCATGGAATTTGTGGGTCCCATCAACCCTCCTTCAAAACAGAAATCTTACATCATTGTGTGTACTGATTATTTGACAAAATGGGCAGAAACAAAGGCGATCAAGGTAGCAACAGAAGAAAAAGTAGCTGAGTTTTTGAGGGAAAATATATTTTACAAGTTTGGCTATCCAAGAGAATTAGTTACAGATCAAGGGAGTCAGTTTACCTCCAATGTGATTCAAAACCTGCTCACACATCACAAGATTAAGCACAAAACTTCCACCCCTTATCATCCGCAAGAAAATGGCCAGGTCGAAGTCACTAATAGAGCTTTGGAAAAGATTTTGACTAAGGCAGTGAGCAGTAGCAGAAAAGATTGGGCAGATCGATTGGTTGAGGCCACTTGGGCCTATAACACCACATGGAAAACCACCACAGGGTTCAAACCCTATGAGCTGGTCTATGGGAAGAAGGTTTTGTTATCAATAGAATTTGAATATAACACATTAAGGATGGCAGCTCAGCTCGACCTAAATCTTAGCCATTCACAAAAGGAAAGGTTACTTCAACTCAATGGATTGGATGAGCAGAGATTGCAGGCCCTTCTCCACTCAGAGGTAGTCCAACTTCAAATAAAGATATGGCATGACAGACACCTCAAAGAAAAACAATTCCAAGAAGGAGATTAGGCGTTGCTATATGATTCAAGATATAAATATTTCAAGGGCAAACTGAGGACAAGATGGCTGGGACCATACATAGTAGAAAAATACAATGACTATGGTTCAGTCCTGATCCGGACCATCAATGAAGAAGCCATCCCCATGCTCGTCAATGAGCATAGGGTGAAGATCTATAGGAAGCCCCTTTCCAAGCAGGAGTTCATTGAGAGTCTAAATAAAATAGTGTTGGTAGTGGAGCAGGTCTCTGCCTCCACTCCACCCACACCTTGAACTAAAAAAAAAAAAAACAAACAAAACAAAACAAAAAAAACAAAAGGAAAAAAAGGAAAAAACAAAAAAAGAATAAAAGATCCCTGGGTGAAACCTCTTGGAGGTGCCCAGGGAAAGAAGTGAGGGTGAAAGCCTCCTGGAGTCACCCCAGCTATCTCATAAAAAAAAAAGAGAGAGAAAAAGAGAAAAAGGAAAAGGATGAAAAAAAAAAACCTAACTTCTTTTGAATGCATTACAGGTTGCAGGAGGGTCACACAAGAGAAAAAGACATGGACAGGTGGCATACACCCTTGATAGCTCATTCCTCCATTTCCATTGTCTTTTCCCACGACTTTGTCTCGCTTGTTTTGAAAAAATTTCATCCTATAGGAAACTCTGTGAATTCTATAGGAGACTCCTGTAGAAACTACAGAGAGCCCAAAATCAAGTTCAGAGAAGAATCCGAGGGCTAGAAATTTGTCCAGAGGGCCTATGGACCTCCCTGCCACCATTCATCCTCCTAATTCTCCATTCCATCCCTACACACCCACATTTCCACACGCTTTTCCTTCCCTACATAGAAAACACAGAAATTATGTTTCTTTCGTTTTTAGGCAAAAAAATGATGATGAATAAAACATCATAATTCTTCACTTGTTTCTTACCTAATGTATTCCAGTTGTTACTCCTTTCCTTTAGAACCTTTTGCAGCTGTCTCTTTAGTCTCTCTTTAGTCCCTGCTCAAGCATCAACCAAAAATTTTAGAGGGAGAAGCAACTATAGGAAATCCTACAAGATTCCTGTAATAGTTGATCCCTTTAAAAAAACAAGCTCCAAAGGTAGGGTTAGTGCAGAATAGATGTATACAACGTACAAGGAGCAGTGCCTAATTGTAAATCACCAGTAGACACCCCTAGTTTAGAGGCCACGAGCACTAGCAGTAGTAGCAATAAAAAAACAAGGTGCCAAAATTCGAGCATGCAGAGCACGGTAGCGACTAACAGGTAAGTGGCTAAACCTGTTCCTCTGTTTCATGAATATTATTTAGGAACTGCATGAACCATTGAGACAGTCGGGATCACATGAAATCGGTGGCGAGCTAAATGGCCACCCTCATTCAGTTCAAACCACCCTCGTTTAGTTCAAACCACCCTCATTGAGTTCAAGCACGCATCGTCCAATTCAAAAAGTAGTTCAGAAGACGCAGTCAGCACGTGAGGTCCATCAACCCGGGAAGAAAAACTCAAAGCCTGTAGTGGTGGCTATGTATAACGGGAATAATGGAAGTGATAGTGGGTAGGTAACATGAAATACCATAATGGCACTGGAGTAGGACCAAAGGTCCAGATGGGGATAACGTACCCATCCTGCCACCTCACCTCGTCACTGCAGATCACGCCATCAGCTTAAGTACACTACGATCAAAGCCTCCACCACCTTTTGTTTTCATTTGCATCAATGAGTTCTCAACTGCAGTAACTCACCTACCACCTTCAAAATAGCAAACCAGTCGTTCTCTACCAGTTTTCAAAACCCTCCTGCTTATTGGGCTCTACAGGAGCATTATCACATTCTACAGGAGCAGGAGCACCGTCTACAGGAGGCTTTCTACAAGAAGGCTAGAGAGCAGCTTTGCAGAGGGAAATTTTGAATTTTTTTCCAAATTCGAGCTCGAAGAGAGGTAGGCTCAGAAACCCACTCTGCATGTGATATATCTATACAAGGTGGTGGGATTAGAAGCAAAGTATTGGGGTGAAAAAGGAATGGAATGTGAGCACAAAACTCTGCCTGTGTTTTTCTGAATTCTATACAGTCTCTCAATTCTCTTCTCTACACTAAAAGTCTATCTTTTTTTTCTTCCCCGTATTCTTCTATAAAAAAAAGAGGTGCAACCATAGAAAATCAACCCTGTGAAAAAGTGAGAATTTGCATTTGGAAGCCTGTTCATTTTGTGAGAAAGGATAAAAGCATTGTTTCCTATACTCTCTATTTTGTCAAAATATTGATTTCCTCAAAGAAGAAAAAGCCCGAGCAATAAATTCAGGTTGAGAACAGGGTTTGAAGGGAGGAAAAATTACACATTGCTATTGTGAAACAGAGAAACACGAAGAATTCCCTTTCTAATTCCAGAAAGATAAACCTCAGCTACTCCTCTGTTTCCGGTTTTGAAAGTTGTTGCCTTCTTCCTTACTTGAGCATTTCTATAAGTCACTAAACACCATGCCAGGAGGTTTTATGAGAAAGGAGCCTTTGAACTCCAACAAATTGCATGAACACCCAGAGATGGTAGCCCTCTTCACCAGGGCAAACTGGATGCTTTTCTTTGAGAGAATTCATGGATATGATGAGGAGGTGACCAAGGAATTATTAATGTCCTTAAGGCCCCATTCAAAAACACATGCTATAGCCAATTTCACAGGTCTGACTATAGAGCTTACACCAGAATTTATCACCAGAATCACAATTCTTCAACTTGGGCTCCCTTGGAGCAAAGAAGAAAAACCACTAGGACAGGTTGCTAGAAATACATTTTTTCAGCCTGATGAACATCCTGTAGAGGATAAGAATGGGATTAGAAGGTCAAGTTTACCTCATCCATGGGGTGAGGTCAGCTACCAGATCATGAAATATATTTCCTATGAAGGAAGATATAGTATAGTCTATCATTATCACTTCATATTATTGCATGAATTAAGATATGGAATGGACTTACCTGCAGCTAGAAAACTCAGTCTGCCATATTTTCTCCTTCAGGCTTTGATAGAGTGTGGCACCAAATTGAATGCAGGGGTCCCGGACCGGGTAGCCCACCATGGGCTCATTAAATTGTTGGTAGAGGATGCCCTCCACACGTACACCATCCCTATAGCCTGGGAAATTTTCAGGAATATGACTAGGGAATACGACATAAAAACTCTCACATATGAAATTAGTACCTCTGGTAGTGAAGAGGAGGAGCAGACAAAGGAACTTGAAAAGGAAATCTATGAGGAAACACAAAATATTCAAGTAGAAGAAGAAAAAGAGGAAAAACAGAGAGAAGAAGAGAAAAATGACACAACCATAGTTGAACCTAACACAGAGAAGGAAACAACATCAAAAGCAAAAAAGAGAAAGAGGACAAAAGTTGGGAAGAAGAAGACCAAGACAGCTCAGAAAAAGACTACCACTGGGAAGGCAGAAACTCAACAGGAAAAGGAGAAAACACCACCTGAGACAGCAGAAATTAAAACAGAAATAGTTAACACAAGCAAAACTACAGAGGGTGAAGAAGAAAAACAGCAGGAAGAAGTATCCCCTGAAACATTGGCAAGGGAAGCACTCCAGCTAAGCAAAAGGGAAAAAAAGAAGAAGATAGACATCGATGTATTTCAAATCATTGAGGAGCACCAGAATCAAGGTGGGAAAACCCTAGCCACCATCGAAAGAACCCATTATCATTGAGGATGCACCTACTGTGACAAAGGAGGAATTCCCCTCCAAAATATATATCACCTATGAGAGAGGGAGTCCCAAGACCTCCACCTGGAAGGAAAGGATAAAATTGATGGACTCTAAAGCAGTCCTACGGGAGGCACAAACCTCTCTATAGGAGACACTGGCCAAGCTCAAAGAAACTGAAAATCTAGAAAAGAAAGCAGAGGAACAATCCCAAGAGGAAGGTAAGGGAAAATAAATACCAGAACCGGGATCTTAGCCTCTATTGCTCATTTTGAAGATATGGAGAGATTGTTTGGCAATGACTGCCTTCATGCCTGCATGAGAAGGTGGAGTACATTGCCACATAGCTTAAGGATTAGGGAGTATCTTTCCCCAAACAGAATGAGGGAGGCCATGAGGAGAGTACCCCTATATAAACACTCACTGCAAACCTTGAAAGCCAACTGGATTGGTCTTAAGTTCAGTCCTCCACTACTGTTAGGACTGTTGGAAGGAGTTAAGGAGGAGAAAGAACAAAAACAATGGGAGGAAGTGGACAGGAAAGCAGGTTTCCATGATAGAGAGGAAGACATCACATTGGAGGCTTGGGATGTCAGGGAATCTGTCAGAGCTATTAGATATGAAGAGCTAGATTAGTTGCTTAGAGGATGAGAAACCCATTCAGCAGGGGGGTGATGATGAGCCCTAGAAATGGGTAACTATGTGGACTCATTCTGCCTATTATTTCAATTTAATCCACCATTTCCAATAGTTTTGTGCATGTTTTTGAATATATTTATGTCAACAAAGTGAATGGGGATAGTCACTTTGCCATGCAGTCTAATGAATGTTTATTGCAGATTTTTTGGACAATTTTGGACAAAGACAAGGAAATTATGAGCAAGTGGTAGCCAAACTCAAGGGAAACAGGGAAGAGGACTTGTATGAGGGGTGTCTCCTCCATTAATGACCCATTCATTGAATTCTTCATCAGCAGCTCGAAGTACAAAGGCCCACATTGATGATTCCAAGGGGGCAGCCGAGCAAGTCAAGTAGGGCAGTTGTTATCTTCAATTCAAGGAAGCCAAGTTCCTTAATTTTAGGAGGATTGTTGGGAGTCCCCACTTGTATAAATAAGAAGGCTTCTAGCCTCAGTAGGTTAGCCAGTTCTTGGTATATTTTTGCACTTTTGTGCAACATTGTACTCAGCTCATTTTCGAGCTCTTTTTGAGACAATTTTTTATGTGATGTAACTGCTATTTTGGATAATGAAGATGAATGAAGTTTTGAGCCAACACTGATTTTTTTCCAGAGAGTTTAAGCTCTTGGGTTAGGGCCCAACCCAAGCTTCCCAACACATCCTTTGTGTACTTATATGTTTTTGTTTCCATTCATGAGTTAATTTCTGCTGCATATACTCATTTTACTTCATTAGATTAGGTTGCTTTTGATGGTTAGAATAGTTTTTTTTGCTTCAAGTTGCTGAAGTAAGTTGCTATAGTGACAGAAAAAGATCCAAAAAGGATAACAACAAGTCTTGATCTCCTTTCTCCTTCCTTGGGACTACGATCTGAGGTCAAGGCACTACTGCTGCCACCAAAAACACAGTTTTTGCTCCTTCATGCAACTGCTAGTGTGATACTTTGATTTGGAAAAGTTGATATTGGTTCAAATTTAATTACTTAGACCATTTTATGCCCTTTTACAATAGTTATCTCACATGCTTTTCTATTCATAAGGTACTGCTCAACATTTTTCTGGTTTTAGGTCAGAAATTAGGTTAAGATAGACAAAACTCTGTTTTCGGTTCTTTCTTTGGTCAGTTTTGAGAAGTAAGTGTGCAGATCTCTTGTAGGACATTCCAACTCATCATTCCTCCATGAAACAGCCAGCACTAGCTCACTTCTCATAGATCCCCCATCTCATTTGCCACATTTCGCCAATCTGCCCTAATTTCTGCATTGTTTTTCCATAAAGTTGTTTTCTTACCATTTGAACAAATCCAACCATCTCCTTCGTCCCTGATCTTCCTTGGCAAGTTATAGACCCCTCAACACCTTCATCTAGCCTTCATTTTCCCTTTCCCGTCATTTTTCCACCCTCAAACCTCTGAAAACCACTTTCGGCCTCCTCTTGTAGATCCTCTTATAGAACCTCCTGTAGATCCCCTGCAGCCTCCTGTAGAACTTCCTGTGAGTGATTTTTCGAAGTCTAATCGTAATGGAAGTCTTCAGAAGCATACTAGGGGCTTCTTAGGACCTCTCTGCACCTTCCTCACCTTCTGAAAAAGCCAACTCCATCTTCCTTTGCCACCAAACTTCTGCACAGTGACAACCAATCAAATCATAAGCATAATAATTCCACATAAAAATACTCAAAAGTACAAAAAGATTATTTCTTCTCATTTCTCTTTAGAAGTAGCTTGAATAAATGCAATTTACCTTTTTAGTAGTCAATGGCACCCATTTCAGTAGTTTCCATCTCTTTTTATTGCACAAGTAGGGTTAGTGGGTAAACTAGGGTTCACTAGGGTTTGCTAGGGTTTGTGTTTCATTCCATACTTCCTTCTCTTTCTCCAAGTAGAATAGTCCCTGTAGAGGCAGCTTCCTTTCATCACAGTTAAAGCTTCTTCTGAGAACTCATAGAAGTTGTCTTAAGCTCCTATCGAACTTGCGCCAGCTGATCAAGTGACAGCCTACTATAAGAGCTAGTAGTTGTGCATACATCACCGTCGATTCCAAGTTTTTTACGAACTACTGGGTTGATAAAAATAAAGAAGGAATCCCCAGGAGTTGCAGCACTATTTCTACAATACTGGAGCTCACCAAGGGGCCAGCATTGGGGGCTAGCCCTCGGGTGCATGGCCCCCTATATGACCCTATTTTCCGCATCTTTAGGCCTTGGCAGCCAAATTAATTGTTCGACAAATTTGTGCGCATTTAGATGGATTTTATGGCTCGTTAGCGAATATATGGGCGAAAATTATGGTTCGGTGCCATATTTTTGGAAATTTGTGGAGCGAATAGTGGAGAAACCAGAAGATGTCGTAACTTCTCCAGTTTTTGACCAAATTGGGTGTAGAAAGAGGCTAGATAGCCATTTTTGGACATTCTGGACTCATTGGAGCAGTTTGCAAAAGCATTTGAGCATTGTAAACACATATTTTTACACATTTGAGCATAATAGAGAGGCCCAAGCCATTGGAAGCTGGACCAATGACATGTAGCCCAAGAGGAGTGAACTCCTTCATCATGTTCCTGTTATGATGTTTTGTTGATGATGTTCTATACATTTATATGATGTTGTTCAGTTTCTTATTTATGCTAAAAATTGCTCATAAAATTAACATAAAACTCATTTTCACTTACAATAAACTCATGAATCCTTAATCACATGAATAACATTTTTTTAATAATCTGAGGAAGATCTTAGCACATCAAAACTAATATTCTTAATCAGATTAATTAGCTTAAGAGAATTGGAGTCTTCATATATAGATCAGGCTGGAGCCTGAATTAAATTGAGAGGATTTGAACCTTCATATATAGATCATGTTGGATCTTCAATTAGATTCAGAGGATTGGAGTCCTCATATATAGATCAAGTCGTACCTTGAATTGGATTGAGAGGATTGGAGTCTTCATTTAAGGTTAAATCCTTGAAAGAATTGAATTTTTGTAATGGTTTAAGCTAAAATTTGAGTATTAGAGTTCTCATTGTTTGAAATGTATTAATATAAGATACTTTTGTTTTATTTCCAGTATACCTTGTGTTTCCTATTATGAAATATTTTAACTTGCTTAATATAAAAATTGAAATAAATATTGATTCACCCCAACTCAACATTTCCAACAATTGGTTTTAAAGTTAGTTCCTTCAAGCATATCCCAATAGTTGGAAGGTAGATCCTAAGAACACAAATGGAAAAGTCAAGAAGGAAATCCTCCAAACCTTCGAAGGACATCTCCTCCTTAGTCATGAAATCTGAATTAAACTAGGTTGGCAAAGATCCCTTGTTTGATGAAACAAACTATGTGTCATGTGGCAAAAGAATGCAATACTATTTAATGGTTGTAGGATATGAGATGCGGGAATTAATTGTTACTAAAAGCTTAGTGATAGAGGAGTGAACATAATATAATACAAAATCCATGAAGGAAATATTAAGTATTCTATCAAACACTATAAACTAAAATATGGGTCAATGTTCTTCGGTCAAAAGTCTTTGGGAAAAGCTGAAAAAGCTTTATGCAGAGGAATCTACCCTTGTGACAACTCAGCCAAAACTAGAAAATGTAGAACAAGAAGATTATCGAGTAAAAGGAGAGAGATGAAGGAACCAAGAGAATAAAAGACTATGAATATGAGGAAAACTCTAAAGTATAAACTAATGTAGGACTTAAAGCAGAACAAGTGGCTTCTCTAGAAGAGATAAATAGATTATGAAAAAAAAAGAACTTAGGAAGTGGGTACAAGGTCTTGAAAAAAATAAGCATGACCTTAATTAACTAAAGGAATAATTTGTCTTTGTAAGGCACCAAATAGAAGAAAGATCTAAGGATATCAACAAGCTTCAAATAGAATTGCATCAACAAGAGAGGAGACATGATGAAGAAGTAATCACCCTAACAACTCAGCTAAAAGAGCAAAGAAAATGGAAGAAGTTGTAAAAATACAATTGATGAAGAAAGAAGAAGAATGTGAGAAGTTGAAAGAAGAAACTATCTCATTAAAAATTAAAGTTGACAAGCTATGCCAAATTATGAAGAGTTCTCAATCACTAGATGGCATTCTTAGTCATCAGAGATCATCATTTGATAAAAGGGGACTTGGTTATATAAGTGAATCTCCAATTACTAAACCAAAAGTGATGGCATCATTCTCCAAAGTCCAAATCATAATGAAAGGTAGAAAAGTGTTACAAGTGCTCTCATTCCTACAAGTCATGTTGACGTCCTCAAAGAATCTTCTCTCTATGCAAGTAACTATGAGACTCAAGTAAAGATTGAATCTCCTCAAAGGAAAATAAATTTCAAAAAACCATCAAGGAAAGTATTCTCCTTCAAGTATTAGACCAAATTCTATATTCATTGTTATTTATGCATTAATTTCAGTCATAAAGCTAGAGGTTGTAAATCATACTACAAGAGTGATTATGAAGGTTATCATCAAAACCATAGAAGAAATATTGCAGGTAGGAAAGACAAAATCCCTAATGACTATAGAAATTATAACTCAATTTCTTCATTACTCATGATAGAAAACTATGAATGTCACAATTTTAGACATATAACACAAGATTGTAAAATTAAAATCAAGTGGGTTCCTAAGCATATCAAAGAACAAAATTTATCTCAAAAAATAGATCAAGATATGGAGAATAAAACAATAAAACCCCTAAGTTAGAATAAAATGACTTGATCTTGCATGCTTAATGCACAAATTGATAAATAACCTTGAAAATTGAGTACTACAAGGCAAACATGAGTAGGTTGTGCAAAAATTATGGAAGTAAGAAAAATTCCTACGAGGATCACTGAAGCATGAATAAAAGTACAAGAAGAAGGAAAGAATCAGTAGATTATCTCCATGGTCATCCATGCCTACAAGAGAAGGTAAGTAAATAATTTATTTTTCTTGCCTCTAGTCCTGAAAAATGGCTTAGATCATGGTCAAGATAAAGTACATCATAGAGATTGCACTAAAGAAGAGTGACTATTCATGCAATAAGGTTGCCCTTCCTGTCATGTCATTCACATGAGCTTAAGCAAGATCACCCCATTTCGTTTGAAATTCAATGCTTATTGAGTCATTAGGTTATGTTTTATTAAGGAGATCTTCATATCAAGCCAGATGATTATACTATGGACTAATTGGTAGATGTTATCCTTTCCCAATTTAAGGCAATAAGGGAGACCTTAATTTTTCATATCTTGATCAGAAAGATATGGAACAACTTGAAGACGCTCTATGTTATGTTTTATGATAGAGGACTAGGTCATGGCTTGTGATAACTTACAAAAGGAAGGTTGTTTTCATCCAAGTTGAAGAGGCAGAGTCGTTTGTTTTTAAAATTTTAACAAGTCTTGCATCAACTATTGTTGATCTTCAACCACATCAAATACATGAATTTTATGAATTTGTGGGGCATATGATTCACGTTGAGTGAAATACTCATACTATAAATTAAACCATTGAGAAAGAGATGAATGTTGTAATATCTAGGACATGTCAAAAGAAGAGGAGGTTGTTCAACACATGAATTCTATTGTCGCATAACTTCAAGGTTTGAAAATAAAGCTAGATGAGATCAACAAGAGTGATTAATTACAATTTCAAAGATGTCGTGTCAGGCTGGACCATTTGAGAATGCTTTAGGTAGAAAACCAACAAATATGGAACAACATAAAAGTGAAAAGGATTCTTGTTGATTATATGTTACGCTCATTCTATAATGACACTGCTACGAAACATGCAGAAAATAGTACCATACAGGTTCTTGCTGATATAAAAATGGATGCAAAGAAGATTGTATGAAAATTGTAAAACAGACACAAGGAGAGCTTTCCAAGTTATTCAATGTTCCATCTGTTGCTTTCCACCCTTCTAGAAATGTCATTTTAGCAAAGAACTAACCATCATATTTGGTGATTTCAATAGTTTTCAATGTTGCTTATCATTAACCATGCAAAAAAGAGGTGTTTGTAGGACTATAAAGCATATAGGCATCTATTTCTTTCTTGCTCAAATTGTAAGGAAATTCTTTGCATATGTGGAGAGCTCTTCCAAGTGATATCATTGAAAAATATGAATAAATTCCAGACTCAAGAAGCTATAGTACGAGCCAAACATGAATACTTTGTTTATTATTATTTTTAATTTCCATGTGAATTGGACAGGAATGTACATTTTTTGAAACCCATGATGTTTAAAATATTCTTGTACCCAATGCAAGGATGTGGGTCATATATATTGTTAAAATAAGATAATTACTCCTTCATGAGGAGTTAGCTAAGCATAGAGAGTCATTTAATTGAGTGATTGAGTGATTGAGAATTTGAGTGTTAGTCAAGTCAAGTGATAGATGTGTGGTTGCATGTGCATGCATGTCAAGGCAAGTCTTTAGTCGAAAATGTTTAAATACTCTTCACTGGGTTCATTGTAAGCATCATGCCTTGTGTGATCAATAGAAAAGCAGCAACGCGTTTTGTGTGAATTCATGCTTTGTCTCCTTCGCCTTTCCACCAAATTGGTATCAGAGTGAAGTTACACAAAACGAAGAAGAACAAATTCGCAATGGTCCGTGTGAGAGAAAAAAAATCCTCGTGATTCTTGCATTAACGCATGCTACGAGTTATACACATGGCGCTATAACGCAGGTTCCCTGATTTTTTTGTCGCGTTAGAGGATTAACGTGGGAGTTGATTTGCGTGAAGGGCGTTAACACACCACAGTTTCAACTATACAGCGCGTTAAAAAATGGTCTTTCATACAACGCATACAGCTCGTTAAAAAATTAGAAGTCGTTGCTTTGTTCGTTGTATGTTGACAGTTTTTTTTTTCTAAAACATTCAGAAGATTTTTAAGTTTTTCAAAGAAGTACCGTAAGACTTCAAGCGAGTAACAGTCACGTGGTAATCTAGGGTTAAGTATTTTCCAAGCGGGTAACGTGAAGGGTTTCTCCAAACTACTACCGTGAAGGTTTTTATGAGACATTTTTTTAAGAAGTGTGAATGTGAGGCTTTTAATTAAAGTTTTATAAACGTGTAGTGAAAGGCTTTTTGTTTCTATATACAAAGATTTTTTAAAAGATCTCTTTTTTATATAAAAATAAATAAAAAATTAAGAGCTTTTCAAAAGGGTTTTTAAAAAAAGAAATTGAGTTTTTTTTTACAATAAAAAATTTAGGGTTTTTATTGAAAGGGGTATTTTTTGAAAAAGTTTACAAAAGAGAATTTTAGGGTTTTTTTTTTCAAAGAGAAATTTTTGGAAAAAGATAGCTTTCTCAAATTTCCAGCTCTAGTTCCCACCATTTACAGGGAAGGATTATGATGTGTGGGCCATTAAGATGGCGACCACGTTGCAGGCACATGATGTCTGTGATTATGTCCAGTTTGGGTTTTCAGAACCTGAGAATGAAGAAGAATAACACGCTGTCAATAATAGAGAGAGGGATCAATGGAAGAAAGACAAGAAGAATGCGCAAGCGTTGCAGCGTATTCAGCAGGGAGTGGACCGAGCAGTGTTCCAGAAGATTATGATCATGTTTTCAGCAAAAGTAGCATGGAATACTTTGGCGACAAACTATATAGGTATGGCCAAAGTCAATATTGTTAAGTTGCATAATACTATGAAAGATTTTGAAAGTCTGCAGATGAAGGAGACAAAGGACATCGATTCTTTCATGAATCGGGTCATAACTATGGTAAATCAGTTAAGGATTTATGGTGAAGAAATTAAAGATCAAATAGGGATTGAGAAGATCCTCAGATATTTATCTACCAAATTTGATGTTGTGATAGCAACCATAGAAGAAGCCAAGGATTTGGCATCATTAAGAGTTGATGAGTTGATGGGATGAATTCTACCACATGAGGTAAGGATAGACAGAAATAAGGATTCCACTTTAGAGATTCATTTTAAAAGTCAGGTTTTTATTTCAAGAGATAGAGGTCGAGGTAATAGTAGAATGAGAGGCAGAGGATGAAGCAAAAGGTATGGTCGTCAGAGAGATGACTGAGAAGAGCATGAACATGCAAATGGAAGCAACTGCAGAAGCTTCAACAATAATCAAAGAGTTGACAAATCAAAGTTGATATCTTATTACTGCAATAAATTTGGTCAGTATGCTCGTGATTGCAGGAAGAAAATAGTTGATCAAGGGAGCCAAAGAGCCAATGTCACTACAGAGAGTACTAACTCCATGTTCCTAGATTGCCATACCATGCATGAACCATCTACTAATGTGTGCTATTAGACAATAGTTCTAGTAACCACATGACAAGCAACGAGGATTTGGTTGCAAATTTCTATCACTTTGTCAAAACAGAGGTAAAGTTGAGGATTGACAAGACTATGGTAGTAGATGGCAAAGGAGTTGTCAACATTCTAACCAAACAGGGGGAGCCGAGGACAATCTCAGAGGTATATTATGTTCCTAGTCTCAAACATAATTTGATAAGTGTTGGTCAATTGACACAAAAAGGACATAGAGTTATCTTTCAAGGTCAAGAATGTGTTATATATGGTAAGCCCTCAAGCAAGCAGCTGATAGCAAAGGTGCAGATGACGAGGAACATACTCTTTCCTCTAATTTTGAATTAAACTGGTTAGGTGAGTTCTTTTATAGGTGCATGTTCTAATGATTATTGGTTATGGCATTTTCAATTTGGACACTTGTACTTTTCTAGTTTAAGCTTGTTGCAGCAGAAACAAATGGTCAAACGATTACCTCCCATTAAAGAACCTGCTAGTACTTATGAGTGTTGCATCTTGGGAAAGCAAAACCATGAAAACTTTCCAAAGGGAGTTGCATACAAAGCAAAGAAATCTCTTGAGCTAGTCCATATAGACTTGTGTGGACCTATGAGGACACAGTCGATTGGTAGAAGATTCTACTTCCTCACTTTCATTGATGACTACAACAGAAAGACTTGGGCTTACCTCTTAAAGAAGAAGTCTAAAACTTTTAAAAAATTCAAAGAATTCAAAGCCTTTCTAGAGAACCAAAGTAATCGACAAATCAAGGTATTGAGGTCAGATCGTGGTGGAGTATATGACTGAAAGGTATTCCATGATTACTACAAACAAAATGGGATCAGAAGACAGTTTACAACCAAGTACACACCACAACAGAATGGTGTAGCAGAGAGAAAGAACAGGACAATTATGAACATGGTAAGAACCATGTTGAAAGGAAGAAACTTGTCGAATGAGTATTGGGAAGAAGTAGTTGCATGTGCTATTTATGTGAGCAACAGATCTCCTACAAAGAGTGTTATGAATAGAGTACAAGAACAAGCATGGTCAAGTATGTATTGTAGTGTATCTCATTTCAGAGTATTTAGATGTGTAGCTTATGCACATGTGCCTAAGGAGCGAAGAGGAAAATTGGATGATAAAAGTGAAAAATGCATATTCACTAGTTATATTGAGAAATCAAAAGCTTACAAATTGTATAACCCTGTCACAAACAAGACCATAATTAGCAAAGATGTTGTGTTCAAAGAACAAGAGTCATGGAATGGAACTATAGACAAAACAGTTGATCCACAAGTTCCATTAATGGAAGAGGATGATTAGCAAAAAAGGAGCGGCAATAATCACATGTTAAGACACCAAATAGAGACACACCAACAAGGACTCCAAGGTTTTCATAGCAGCATGGATCTTTAACCAGATCAACAAATCGAGATTCTCCTAGCAACCAATTAGGTGATCAATCAAGAAATGGTATGAGAAAGATGAGAAGTTTGAAAGATATTTATGATGATTTGGATGTTACTTCAAATTTTGCATTGTTATCATTCCAACCTTCTTCGTTTGAAGAAGCAATCAAAGATGAAACTTGGGTGCAAGCCATGGATGAAGAAATTGAAGCTATTGAAAAGAATGACACATGGGATTTGGTTGATTTACCAAAGGATAAAAATCTCAATGGTGTGAAGTGGGTGTACAAGACAAAGTTGAATGAGAAAGGTGAAATTAACAGATTCAAAGCTAGACTTGTTGCAAAAGGATTCTCGCAACAACCGGGAATATACTTTGGAGAAACATTTGCTCCAGTAGCCAGATTGGATACTGTAAGAGCAATTCTAGCCACAACAGCTCAGAACAAGTGGAAAGTATATCAAATGGATGTGAAATCAGCCTTCTTGAATGGAATTTTAGAAGAAGAAATTTATGTGCAGTAGTCTCCATGATATGAAGTTAAAAGTAATGAAGACAAAGTTTACACGTTGAATAAAACGCTCTATGGACTGAAGCAAGCGCCTAGAGCTTGGTATAGTAGAATTGACAGTTACATGATCAAGAATGGATTTTGCAGAAGCAACATTGAGCCTACCTTGTACACAAAGGTAAATGAGCATGGACATATTTTGATTTTTTTTTATATGTTGATGACATGATTTTTACATGTGATTTTGACATAGATGAATTTAAAGTAGCCATGATGAAAGAATTTGAGATGACAGATCTTGGTCTCATGAAATATTTCCTTGGCATGGAAGTTGAGCAATCAGAAAAAAGGAATTTTTATTTATCAAAATAAATATTCCAAAGATTTGTTGAAAAGATTCAGGATGGAAAAATGCAAACCTATCCCTCCACCAGTTGCAACAGGTACAAAGTTAAGGAAGGTGATGAAGGATCAGATGTCAATCCAACTCTATTCAAAATATTGGTTTGCAACCTCATGTATTTCACAACTACAAGACTGGATATCATGCAAGGAGTGAGTTTGATTTCTAGATTTATGGAGACTCCAAAAGACACACATTGGAGTGTAGGAAAAAGAATTCTGAGATACATAACACGAACTAGAGATTGTGGCATAATGTATGCAAGAACGGAAAATAAATATTTGATTGGATACATAGATAGTGATTTTGTAGGAAGCTTGGATGATAGGAAGAGCTCTTCTGGTTTTTTGTTCCACCTTAGTTCAGGTGTGATTTCATGGACATCTAAGAAGCAGCCCATTGTGACACTTTCAGTAGCAGAAGCAGAATATGTAGCAGCAGCATCAGCAGCATGTCAAGCAGTGTGGTTAAGAAGAGTACTTGATGGACTCAAGCGAAAACAACAAGGATCAACAACAATATATTGTGACAACACCTCAGCGATTGCACCATACAAGAATAGTGTGTTTCATCAAAAGAGCAAGCATATTGATACTAGATATTACTTTACTATAGAACTTGTGAGCAATGGAGAAGTTCACTTGAAGCCTTGTAAATCTAGTGATTAATTGGCTGATATATTTACTAAGTCATTAGCATAAGATGTGTTTGAGTTTCATAGAAGAAACTTGGGTGTTGTAAGCCTAGATGAGACATAGACCAGCATGCATGTTTTAGTTGTCATGAGTCATGTTTTAGTTTAGCAGTCATTATTAAGGGGGAGTGTTAAAATAAGATAATTACTCCTGCATGAGGAGTTAGCTAAACATAGAGAGTCAGTTAACTGAGTGATTGAGTATTTGAGTGTTAGTCAAGTCAAGTTAAGTGATAGACATATGGTTGCATGTGCATGCATGTCAAGGCAAGTCATTAGTCGAAAAGGTTTAAATACCCTTCACCTGGTTCATTGTAAGCATCATGTGTTGTGTGATCAATAGAAGAGTAGCAAATCGTGTTTTGTGTGACTTCATGCTTTGTCTTCTCTGCCTTTAAAACATATATCATGAAGAGGTTAATAAGGTATCTAAGGATGCACTTTGAAAAAGTTAAATGATAGGGGACAAAATATGGAATTACAATCACTACTTATTGGAAAGGATGAGATGTGAAACATAGGTTTTAGATGCTTGCAAGCCTTATTGTGGATCATAAACTTAAGTTATTGCATTGACAACTATTATAAAAATCATCATATGAGGGTAATAGCTTGAATGCAGCATTTATTGTTGAAAGGGATATTGCTAAAGAAACAATGCCATGAACAATGTTGAGATGTCCATTTGATTATACTAAATATAAAAATTGTCACATCCCCTTGCAACAATCCATTAAAGAAGAAGAATGATGCAACAAAAGACCAAAAATAATATTTTTCATCAAAAACTTTTCAGCTAACACTGAAATCAAATTTCTTTTTAATTTAATAACCGTCTAAAAATATTATATTCATCGTGAAAAGATAATTGTTCCTAATAGTTTTTTTATATATATAATTGACGCTCTACCTTAAAAAGGTGCCTACACACCTATTCAAATTTGAATTGTAAATTTAATTTATGCATCCCCTTTTTTTAACTTTGATATACATATTCAAATCCATACAATACTTCCTAGACTACATAACCTCATTGGGCAGTATCTTATGCTCTTTGTTATTACAAAATTTATGGTTGAATCGCACTAAATACTTTATTAAACTTGGTTGCACAACATCTATGGGATTTATGGTTGAATCACTCTATATACTTTATTAAACTTTGTCGTGCAACCTCTATGGGATTCTTTCACCAACAGTGGGTTGTTTGTTCCCCTTTTGGTTTTTCGATGTACATCATTATGCTTCTTTATAATTGACATACATCATTTATGGTGATATCCTTAGCATAGGGTCTAAGAATCGATCCTTCCATATGTACATCTGTCCACCTTGAAAACTTCATCAAGTGAGGGTCTAGAATTAATTGAATAATATGGTAAATGGGATCCTAGCCTTACATCTTTTATTGAGAAAATATGATAGTTGAGGCTAATGGAGTCAGTTCTAGGGTAACCACCTCAGGGATTGTTGTTGGACTTTGATCAGTTGTCACTTCGTTCAGGAATAACTCTACCATGAGCTCACCTTTGGTTTTTACCATCTCTGGCTTACTCCTGCATGGTGGTCATGGAATATATTTTATGGTTATTAGTATTCATTCCACAGGTAAACACATGCAATCACATTTTTTTTAATTTCTTGCATCTCTATCCTTCTTTTCTGTTATCTGGCATTAAGTTTTCTTATTGAGTTTCTTCTTACTTTTAACTCTATAGAACGGAAGGGATTTTCACCCCAATGCAATATCTACCCTTGATTATTATTGCATGGCAGACTCAGAGTTTCAAGTAGGGTTAATATTATTTCCTCCTCCAATGGTTTGGTTTGTTGTTCCAATATTTTTACTTGCTCTTCTTTTATTTCTCCAAAAAAGGTGGGGTTCCCTCTCAAGGTTTTACTAGTCATTACATAACAAATCATCTTCCTTTTTTTTTAATCTTTGATTCCCACAGGACCGTGGACACTCAGGTACATGTGTTGCTCTAAAATTCTCCTATGCAATTCTTGCATGTTGTGACTTCAAAAGTTTTTCTCTTAGGTTTCGAAAACTTACCATAATATTTGTTCATTCTACAAGTCATTACCAACAGTTGGCCAAAGAAATATGTCATTTTTTTAAGTGACTTGAAGCCTTTGAATGTAGTCCTTTGTAGTTTCCCATCGAGGAATTCAAACTACCATAATGTCTAATTTGTTAAGTGTGAAGCCAAATTCATGCAGGATTCTAGATCCTTCTACACCACCATTAGTTTCTAGATCTCCATCTAAATCACATGCAGGATTCTAGATCCTTCTACACTACTATTAGTTTCTAGATCTCCATCTAAAACACATGCAAGATTCTAGATCCTTCTTTAGCCTCTATAAATTTGTAATTTCTCTATCCAAGGAAAGTAAGCCAAGGTCCAGGCCTGTTACGTAATGCTAAGTGATTTTTGTTCTCCAGTTATTTTTTTATCTATTCCATTGTTTCTGATTTAGTAATCTTGTTGTTTCTCCATTTTTCTGTCTCTAAAATTATTCTTTGCTATTTTCATCTAAGTCTTTGAGTATAAATCTTTTGTGTGTGATGTATGCTCTGAACTAACAACTAGTATCAGAGCTAAGTTCGAATATCCACTATGCAAGCTGCTTAGTGTCATCACATTATTCTGACAGTCTTCATTAAAACGTTGGTTGTTACCTCTGGAGCTGTTGAAGGATTTGTCCAGGAATCGAAACATTGGTTGTTACCTCTGGAGCTATTGAAGGATCTGTCCAGGAAATCGGAAATCGCTACAAAGAAGAGAGTCCGGGAAAAGGATCTGTTCAGGAAATAGCTGAGGAACATTAAGATAGTTGTTGCAAGAAATAGAAAGGTCATGGACATATTGTGAAACATGCCCTGAAGCCTAAAACGTGGAGTGTGTAAGTGCTTTATGTGGAGTTCGTAATTTGTTTTTTTACATCAAGCTTGCACGTATACGTCAAGTTTTTTTTTTCAAACTAGCATATGTATCTGTGAAATGTGAAAAGGTTAAAACATTATATATGTCTTTTATATTTATTATGAAACATATATAATTATATGTTGGAATTTTGAAAAGTATATTTCAAAAAGGAGAAAGAATTTTGAAAAGGGTATTTTAAAAGGAAGAAGGTAATTATTACTAAATTTTAAAGAGTAATTAAAGTTTTATTTTTAAGTGGAGTTTTTGTTTTTGGGCATCAATAAATTGAAAATGGAGACAGTAGTTACAGATATGGAAAAGTTGAGCGGGGCTAATTTTTCCCTATGGAAATCACAGATGGAGGATATATTGATTTTGAAGGATCAATATTTGTTGATTTAGGGCACAACAAAGAAACCCTCATCGATGACAAATGAAGAATGGAATAAGCTAGATAGAAAGGAAATTGTATCAATCCGCTAATATCTAGCAAAGTATGTGTATTTCAATGTGTCCGGAGAAAAGACGACAGAAGGATTATGGAAGAAGCTCCATGATCTATATGAGAAGAACAGGGCATCAAACAAAGTGTTCTTGATGAATAAGCCTTATAATCTCAAAATGAAGGAGGGTGCTTCAGTTGCTAAGCACTTGAATGCATTTAATATTATTACTAATTAGCTTGCCTCTGTTAAAATCATTTTAGATAATGAAAATAGAGCCATTTTGCTAATGTGTTCTATGCCAGACAACTGGGAAAATTTAATTGTAGCTATGAACACTTCAGCAACTACAGGGACCCGGAAGTTTGATGATGTCAGCAGCAATTTAATGAATGAGGAGCTGCGATGCAAGTCAATTGCGGAACACCAGGGAGGAGAAGCTCTAGCTCTAGCTGATCATGGTAGGAGAATGGATCAAGGTCAGCAAGGGCGATCAAGATTAAGAGGGCGATCAAAATCAAGGAGAGGAAGGATCATCTGCATTCACTGTGGCAAACTCAGGCACATGAAGAAAGAATGTCGATTTTGGAAGGACAAAAGGATCAGAGACCATCTAATACAAATCACAAGTCATCCAACACAAATGAAGGTGAGACTACTATTGTAGCCACAGATGGTGATGTGTTGTTTACTATTTCAGTAGAGGATGCATGTGTATATACATCTAGCAGTAGATTTGATTGGATACTTGACTATGGGGCATCTCACCATTCAAAGATAGTTTTGTTTCATATAATCCTAGTGATTATGGTAGAGTGCATTTGGGGAATAATCATTTTTGCAGTATTGTTGGAGTGGGAGATGTCTATATCAAGATGAAAGATGGACAAGATATATTGTTCAAACAGGTCAAACATGTACTAGAAATGCGCATGAGTTTAATCTCTATGAGACGACTGGATGATGAAGGCTATTCCACAAGCTTTGGAAAATGAGGCTGGAAAATTAGCAAAGGAGTATTGGTTGTGGCCAAAGGATCTAAGACAGGAACATTATACACATTGAAGACACTGATAGGAAAATCAGATTTGGCTGCTATCACAAAAGAATGGAATTCAACAGATCTGTGGCATAAACGTTTGGGTCACATGAACGAGAAGGGCTTAAAAATCCTTGTTGGCAAAAATTTATTGCCAGGATTGAAATCCTACAATCTTGATATTTGTGAGCATTGTATATATGGTAGACAAAGAAGGGTTTCATTCCTTAGAGGTGGCCATGACAGAAAGAAAAATGTGTTAGAATTGGTACACTCATATGTGTTTAGGTCTATTAACATCAAATCATTAGGAGGAGCATCATATTTTGTAACATTTATAAATGATGCATCCAGCAAGTTTTGGGCATATCCTATGAAAAGTAAAAGTGAAGTGTTTGGAATATTTCAAAAATTCCATGTTGTTGTTGAAAGAGAGACTAACAAATTGTTGAAGTGTTTAAGAACAGATAATGGTGGAGACTATTGCTCAAATGCATTTAAGGAAAATTGTAACAGGTTTGGCATAAAGCATGAGAATATTGTGCCTGGTCCTCCTCAATAGAATGGTGTAGCAAAAAGGATGAATTGCACCATAATGGAAAAGGTGTGAAGTATGTTGTCCAAATCTGGTTTGGAGAACAATTTTTGGGCTAAAGCAGTCAAGACCGCTTGCTACCTCATAAATAGATCTTCAACTACAGCCTTGGATGGCAGTATCCATGAAAAATTTTGGACTAGTAAGAATTTGAATTATTCTCACTTGAAAATATTTGGATGTGAAGCATTTGTACATATTCCCAAAGAAAATAGAAATAAGCTAGATGATAAATATATGAAATGCATTTTTTTGGGATATGCGGATGAAGATTTTGGTTATCGTCTATGGGATCCATTCAAACATAAAATTATTAGAAGCAGGGACGTTATATTTAATGAGTCAGAAATGTTCAAGAGGACTGTAGGTGAGTTGGAGGTCAAGAAGGTTATTGACAGGTTTGAAGAGCAACAGGAAATCATACCACCAATACAAGAAAATGAACAAAAAATTCAGGAGCATGAAGAACAACAAGTGGAAAATGATGAACAATAAGAAGAAGGAATATTGCAGGAACCTTTACAGGAGATTCAACCTAATAATGCACCATCATAGTTGCTTCGCAGATCTTCTAGGCATCATAAGCCTTCACAAAGGTATCCTCCTTCAAACTATATTTTGTTTACTGATGAAGGTGAGCCTAATTGTTTTCAAGAAGCCTGTAAAGTTGAGCATAGTGAAAAATGGAAGAAAGCATTGGAAGAAGAAATGAACTCTTTGCTAGAAAATAAAACTTGGGAGTTGGTAAACCTCCCAAAAGGTAGAAAGGCTCTACAAAACAAATGGGTTTACAGGATTAAGCATGAAGGTGATGAAAAGAAGGAGAGGTATAAAGCAAGGCTGGTGGTGAAAGGTTTTGCCTAAAAAGAAGGTATTGACTTCACTGAAATTTTCTCACCTGTTGTTAAAATGTCATCCATTAGAGTCATTCTTGGTCTAGTTGCTACTTTAGACTTAGAATGTGAACAGTTAGATGTAAAAACTGCTTTCCTTCGTGGTGAATTGGAGGAAGAAATTTATATGGAGCAGCCAAAAGGCTTCATAGAAAAAGGCAAAGAAGGCCTTGTTTGTAGGTTGAAGAAGAGTCTCTATGGGTTGAAACAGGCACCTCGATAATGGTACAAGAAATTTGATTCATTCATGTTGGAACATGGTTTTCAGAGGTTGGAATTTGTCCATTGTGTCTATATCAAGAGGTATGATCAAGGAAATTATATCATGTTATTTTTATATGTGGATGTCATATTGATTATTGGGCATGACAAGAATAAGATCAATAGGTTGAAGAAATATTTGGGTAGCAAATTTGCAATGAAGGATTTGGGACTAGCACAACAGATATTGGGCATGCAGATTATGCGTGACAGGAAAAACAAAAGGTTGTGGCTGTCACAAGAAAAATATATCAAGAAGGTGCTTAACGGGTTTAATATGAAGGATTCCAAGCTAGTTAGTACACCCCTTGCAACCCACTTCAAGTTGAGTACTGAATTATGTCCTAGTGATGATAAGAAGAAAGAAAGGATGAGTAAGATTCCTTATGCTTCAGCAGTTGGAAGCTTGATGTATGCCATGGTATGAAAATGACCAGACATTGCATATTCAGTGGGAGTAGTGAGTAGGTTCCTTGCCAATCCAGGCAAACAACATTGGCAAGCAGTAAAATGGATTTTGAGGTATCTCAAGGGTACTAGTCATTATTGTTTATTTTTTGGTCGTGATGAGACTCTGCTTGAAGGATTTACAGATGCAGATATGGTTGGAGATATGGACATAGGAAAGTCCACTACAGATTATTTGTATACATTTGCAGGTGTAGCAGTATCTTGGGTGTCAAACTTACAAAGAATAGTAGCCCTCTCTACAACAGAAGTAGAGTACATAGTTGCAGCAGAAGCTTGTAAAGAGATGTTGTGGATGTAGTGATTCCTAAGAGAGATAGGAATAAAGCAGGAGAAGTATGTGTTATATTTTGATAGTCAGAGTGCCATTCACTTGGTGAAAAACCCAGCATTTCATTCAAAAACCAAGCACATTGACTAAGGTACCATTGGATCCGGCATGTGTTGGAGGAAGAACAGTTATCCTTGGAAAAGATCCATACAGATAGGAACGTTGCTGATATGCTCAATAAGATTCTACCACAAAATAAACATGAGTTATGTAGAGGCATGGTAGGACTCATAGTGACTTAATTCATATTTGGCTTCAAGTGGGAGAATGTTAAGTGTGAAGAAAAATTCATGCAGGATTCTAGATCCTTGTACACTGCCATTAGTTTCTAGATCTCCATCTAAATCAAATGCAGTATTCTAGATCATTCTACACCGCAATTAGTTTCTAGATCTCCATCTAAAACACATGCAGGATTCTAGATCCTTCTTCAGCCTCTATAAATTTGTAATCTCTCTAGCCAAGGAAAGTAAGCCAAGGTCCAGGCCTGTTACATAATGTTAAGTGATTTCTATTTTCCAGTGATTGTTTTATCTATTATGTTGTTTCTGATTGAGTAATCTTGTTGTTTCTCCATTTGTCTGTCTCTGAAATTATTCTTTGCTATTGCCATCTAAGTCTCTAAGTATAAATCTAATGTGTGTGATTTATGTTGTGAACTAACATAATTATATCTCTCAGAACTTAATTACATGCTACCACCATTTTTTATCATTTTATAATAACTCTTATGATTTATGGACTAAGGGTTTAATGTAGTTTAGTCATTGTAATTTCTTCTTTTTTGTTATGAGGTGGAAATAGCCGTTAGTAAACAGTTCATTATTTGCTAAACCTGTACTATTTTCTATCAATTTATAATAAACTCTTATTATTTATGGACTAAGGTTTAATGTAGTTTAGTCATTGTAATTTCTTGTTTTCTGTTATGAGGTGGAAATAGCCGTCAGTAAATAGTTCATTATTTTCTCAACCTGTACGATTTTTCAATTACGTTGTTTATCATACTCAAGATTTATAGTGCATCATTTCTCATGCATTTGAAAATATATTTATCATGTATGCAAAAGCCTACTTAAAATTTTAACTAGCACCCCTCTTGTGCCCTAAAATGGGCTCGATAGAGTTTCCTTTCCCTCATTTTGGTTCCGTAATCTTTTTCTAAAGTTAGGGATTGTGCTAAACAATAGGCAATAATTGCTGACAGTAAGGCACTAACCTTGTCTCTTTTATTTTTTTTACTTAGGTACAGGGTAATCATCTCCTTAATATAAATTTTAATTGAGTCTTTACACTAAAATGGGTTTGCACTACTAAATAGTTCTCATCCCGCACAGTTATGTTACTACACTAGTTCTGGTTGTCCTGTATCAATAATACCAAATTATACCCACCATATTTTACCTTTCCCAAAGAATAATTTAATTCTCTTCCAATGATGTACTTGCTAGACCTGTTTTTCTTTATTTCATATCCTTCCTGCGCAAGCATTTGGTACCTGTAATCCTGCATTGCATATTATTTATATGCATATACATACATAAAATTTAGAGATGTTTTACCAACATAATAAGTTTTGAATTCTCTATTTTTATTTCTAATTTATGGGTTTAAATACTTATCCCAAAGTTTCATGGAATGGGGAATATTCTAAGAGCTTCCTCAAACCACCAAACCGTAAGCTAGCAGCTCGACTAGCTAGCCCCAAGTTATTTTCCTTTCCAGTCAGAATAACAATGTACCAATAGGTTTCTCAACAAAACCCTAAGCAACATCATGCTTCTTTTAGGGTTTCACCAACATTTATCTCACACTGGTGTTTTGGAAGTTCGAGTCTTTTTATCCACAATAACCCCACCTAAGAGAACTAGAATGATGTCATTTATGTCCAACCATTTCTTTATTTTCTAAACTCTCAGCAAATTTCCTTTCTCTTCCAAATTAATGGGATTTCTCTCTAACCAATGTTTTGGAACCCTTCCTTCCTTTTGTTTCCTTAGAAAGAAAATCCATAATGAATAAGGAAATTTTCCTCTTTTGTGATTTCCCTTTTTGGGACGTAACTAACTTTTCCAACTATTTACTGATTGTTAGCGAATTTTAACTCTCCAAGTAACCCTTGGAATATTATCAAGTTTATTATATAATTAATTTCCAATGATTTTCTTTCCAACATAGACTAAACATTCCTAATTTAGAATAACAAATAAATTGAAATACTTTCTTTAACTATAATCTAAATTTAACCGATAAAGTCTTAAGTCAAGTCACAGGGGATATTACAAAAATGCACGAGACAATAACATTGTTTGTCTAAGCCTCCATAAGTAGAGAGGAAGCATAAGCTCAATGGGAGCAATCCTTAGTAAGGGGATCAACTGACAGGAAGTTGGTCAAAATTCTTAAGTCAAGTCACAGGGGATATTATAGAAATGCGCCAGACAATAACGTTGTTTGTCCAAGCCTCCAAAAGTAAAGAGGAAGCACAAGCTCATGGGGAGCAATACTTAGTAAGGGGATCAAATGACATTAAGTTTCAGATAGGGGAGCATCCCTTTTCTATTGAACATGATGACAAGGGGAGTAACATGATCAGGTGATTGTTTTCATCAATAACAAAGGGGGGAGATTGCTGGAAGAAATAATTTTTATTGTTGTCAAAGGGATGTCTAGTTGAAGAGGAAATTATCACAGGCTTAAATATCATCTTAAGCCCTTTCTAATGATCGATTGCATGCCTTTTAACTCCTCTCCATTGAGGAGAAATTCAATTCTTAACTCTAAAAACCATCTATTTAACTCTTCGTCCAAGCCTTCGTCCAAGTCGACCTTACCTGAACAAGTCGGCCCTCCCCCAATAGACATGTCAATTTAGTTAATGTGATTGAACTAATACAAATATAAGAGACTTCTCCTCCATTTCAACCACTAGTGTGACCAAGAATGTGTAGAACAATTCAAACTTGTGAATAAGGGAAAAAAGGTTTATATCTCATGAACCTAAAAAGAGATGAAAGGAAGAATTCTTTGGATTACTATTTTTGTTTTGGTTTGAATATTCTTGGCAGGCTAATCCAGAAATGTTCTGATATATTCTTGAACAAATCTATTCTTGAATTTTGGCTTCTTGTGGCGCATACCTTAGGGCCTATTGAAGGTTAAGAACTAGGTCTATCTTTAGCACATAATTCAACCTCCTTGCAACTAAAATTTCAGCCACTTAACATCTCATATTCGAACCAAAGGTAAAGTTAAGAATTCGGCTATGTGGAGAAATTCAGGCCCGTGGAAGGTCGCATTCAACTGTGTAAAGCTCGACTCCTATAACCAATATTTTCGGCCCTACAACTAGGGATTTTTTAGGAATTGATTCAGGCCTGTAATTCGGGCTCCTGAGGATAGGCTTTCAACCCCAAATATCTTTCCTTTTGGCCCACTTATGACTTATATTCTAGGCGTACTTTGTGCTTACTTTGGAGGCATTCAAGAGATTTCCTTGGTGACAATTTTGAGCAGTTCTTAAGCAATCTTTGAGGAAAAATTGAAGTGATTCTTGGAGCAAGCTTGTAGACCTGTTTCAGTTGTCTTAAAGGAATTCATTTAAATTCATTGAAGAAATCATATAATCACTTTGAAGAAAACATTTTTGGAGCATTCTTGATGATTCTTGGAGCATACTTGAATGCCTTTTTTTGACAAAACTTGGTGACCTCTTGAGGCAAACCTTAGAGCACAGTTGGAGTAGTCGTTTGGAACCATGTCAGAGTAGCCTTGTAGCTACTTTGGAGTAGCATTTGGAAGATACCTTTGAGCATATAGGAGAGCTTTCAAGACACTCTTTCAGCAAACTTGAAGAGCTTTAGAGTAGACTTTTTATTGAAGAAATTTTTAAAGCGACCCTATAATACTTTTTTGAATCAGATCTGACGTCGTTTTGGAGCAGACTTCAAGTCATCCTTGGAGCATCTATTGAAGAGATACTAGAATAGCTTGGAGACACCTTAAGAAAATATTTTGGGAAGGTTGGAGCTTGAATTAGCTTAAGAGGATTGGAGTCATCATATAAGGATCAAGTTGGATCCTTAATTAGATTGTGAGGATTGAGTCCTCATATATAGATCACAATCACGAGGGAGCCTCGAGGGAGCCTCAATTATATTGAGAGGATTAATTGCAAGTATTAGAGTTAGATTGAGAGGATATATTGAGAGGATTAGAGTTCTCATTCATGGTTGGAGCCTTGAAAGAATTGAATTTTTGTAAAAATTGAAGCTAAAATTTGACGATTAGAGTATTTGGTATACCTTGTGTTTCTTATTGTGAAATATTTTCACTAGCTTAAAATAACAATTGCTTAATATAGCAATTGAATGAAATACTTATTCATCCTTTCTCTCAGTATTTCCAACACACAAGTATTTTTAAACTATAATTTAATTAATATATAATATATAATATAATATTAATAATTTATAATATAATTTTTCTCTCCGTATTTCCAACACACACATATTCTTAAACTATAATTTAATTTAAATATAATATTATAATTTTTTATGTTTCTTTTCATTTTTTTGTAGGTTAAGTTAAATTTTGTTAATGAAACATTCTTACCTGAAGACTCTACTACACAAGTAGTTGTACCATCTAATTTGCACCACCTAATTAGTATAAGAATACTATAAATTTTTCACTGAGATGTCGATTATCTTTTTAAGACATTGTCCATTTTACACAAATTATATTGGGCTGCAATAAACATGTCTCCACCCTCCTTTAGAGATCAAACGAGGACTCTATTATTGGAAAATGTCCTAACTATAAGTTAGAAATATATGATGGAACAGAATCCATATGGTTTTTCATTTACATATCCATCAAAAACACGTTACTTTACATAAAATCAAATCACTTCATATATATATATTGAGGACCAATTTCCCACATCGCAAGGCCAGGAAATTAATCTATGGGCATCCAAGACTCTTCAAAAAGTTCAATAGCCAATCTCACACTGGTGTATGAGCTATTTAATTTTAAATTAAATGGTGTATATTTTAATTTGTATAATGTAATCCCAATTTATACAATATTGTATACCTTATTGCAAGATGTTATCTTCATCACAATCGAATTACCTCGATGTAAATCATACATATACACATAGATTAACTATAAAAATATGACATTCAATATATATATTATATATATATAATTTATATATATATATATATATATATATATATTATAATTAGATATATATTCCTGCATATGATAAAGGAAATAAATAGAGAATGGTTGTGAAAGAGTGGTACCTACTATTTTACTAGCTCTTTCCCAATATACACCGAGGAAAAATAAAATTCAAACATTTTTCTGTTAGAAAACAACTAATAAAGCCACATTCAAATTTCTGATATAAAATTGTGTCAGACAGCCATTTTCAAAGTGTTAAAGCTAGATAGTGTTTACCCGGCTAACGACTTTCAGAGGAGGTTATAAGATTCCATGTTAAGACGGTGGTGATGACAAGCACACTTATGGATCCCAAATTTCTACCCATGAAAGGCCTGTATGGTAAATTGTTGAAAGAATATGAAGCAACAACAATAAGATGGAAGAGTGTTGTGAGGGTGGTGATGATGACCACACTTATGGATCCCAAATTTCTACCCATGAAAGGCCTGTATGGTAAACTGTTGAAAGAATACGAAGCAGCAGTAATAAGATGGAAGAGTGTTGTCAGAGGTAGGAGTAGTATGTTGGAAAAGTAGGGACCTGAAGAAGATAAATAATCGAGGCTAATCGGATGGGCGAGGAAGCGTATTTATGAGCAGGGCGGTTTGTGTACACTGTACCTTGGTCTGTTCAAAATGTCTTTGAATTCGTCAGAGCTGCACGCAATCTTACGTATGACTCAAAAGTCCTGGGCCACTGGGCATGCCAAGAAGAAATGTGATCCTTAATTTCGATCAATGCCGTGGGCCACTGGGCAGATTTATACTCAGAGACTTAGATGGAAATATCAAAGAATAATTCACAGAGATAGAAAAATGGAGAAACAACAAGATTACTTAGTTAGAAATAGTGGAATAGATAAAACAATCACTGGAGAAAAAAAATCACTTTGCATTACATAACAGGCCTGGACCTTGACTTGCCTTCCTTGGCCAGAGAAATTACAAATTTATAGAGGTAGAAGAAGAATCTACAATCTTGTATGTGATTCAGATGGAGATCTGGAATGACCTAAAAACTAATGGCGATGGAGAAGAATCTAGAATCCTGCATGTGATTCTATAAAGTACTGGTAGTGTAGAAGGATCTAGAATCCTGCATGAATTTGGCTTCACACTTAACATTCTCCCACTTGAAGCCAAATATGAATCAAGTCACGCTGAGTCCTACCATGCCTCTACATAACTCATGTTTATTTCGTGGTAGAATCTTAGTGAGGATATCAGCAAGGTTCCTATCTATATGGATCTTTTCCAAGGATAACGGTTCTTCCTCCAACACACGCCGGATCCAATTGTACATTAAGTCAATGTGCTTGGTTTTTGAATGAAATGCTGGGATTTTCGCCAAGTGAATGGCACTCTGACTATCAAAATATAACACATACCTATCCTTCTTTATTCCTATCTCTCCTGGGAATCACTGCATCCACAACATCTCTTTACAAGCTTTTGTTGCAGCTATGTACTTTGCTTCTGTTGTAGAGAGGGCTACTATTCTTTGTAGCCTTGACACCCAAGATACTGATGCACCTGCAAATGTATACAAATAGCCTATAGTGGACTTTTTGGTATCCATATCTCCAGCCATATCCGCATCTGTAAATCCTTCAAACACGATCTCATCATGACGAAAACATAAACAATAATGACTAGTACCCTTGAGATACCTCAAAATCCATTTTACTGCTTTCCAAAGTTGTTTGCCTAGATTGGCAAGGAACCTACTCACTACTCCCACTGTATATGCAATTTCTAGTCGTGTGCATACCATGGCATACATCAAACTGCCAATTGCTGAAGCATAAGGAATCTTTCTCATCTCTTCTTTCTCCTTGTCATTACTAGGACATAATTCATTACTCAGCTTGAAGTGGGCTGCAAGGGGTGTACCAACTAGCTTGGCATCCTTCATATTAAACTTGTCAAGAATCTTCTTGATATATTTTTCTTGTGACAGCGACAACCTTTTGTTTTTCTTGTCACGCATAATCTGCATGCCCAATATTTGTTGTGCTGATCCGAAGTCCTTCATTGCAAATTTGTTGCCCAAATATTTCTTCAACCTATTGATCTTATTCTTATCATTCCCAACAATCAACGTGTCATCCACATATAACAATAATATGATATACTTTCCTTGATCATACCTCTTGATATAGACACAATGGTCAGCTTCCAACCTCTAAAAACCATGTCCCAACATGAATGCATCAAATTTCTTGTACCATTGTCGAGGTCCCTATTTCAACCCATAGAGACTCTTCTTCAACCTACAAACAAGGCCTTCTTTGCCTTTTTCTATGAAGCCTTTTGGCTACTCCATATAAATTTCTTCCTCCAATTTACCATGAAGAATGTATTTTTTACATCTAGCTGTTCACATTCTAGGTCTAAAGCAGCAAGTAGACTAAGAATGACTCTAATGGATGACATTTTAACAACACATGAAAAAATTTCAGTGAAGTCAATACCTTCTTTTTGGGCAAAACCTTTCACCACCAGCCTTGCTTTATACTTCTGATCTAGGTGGACATTGGTGGCCACCTACCAAGTCCATCTGGACCCCCATCATTGTCTCGTTCAGCATTTTCAGTTTCCTTAATTGTAGCACAACTTACTATTTTTAGCAGTTTTTCGGGTCCTGAACTTCCGGAGCCATTTTGAGGCCCTAAACGACGTTTTTTGGGGAATCCAGGGGCAACACGGGTCGATGGAATGGACCAATGTTGCTCGTTCCAACAATGGTAGTTCTCGGATAGATCTTTCTAACGAGCTATCATACGTGTCAAACGGAGATCGTA
>APFE030473245.1:140895-165899 GCA_000404065.3 Pinus taeda | reverse complement strand
TTGTGCCTCATGAACCATTCAAGTAGAGATCCCTTGACTCTTTTTGAATTTAAGTATGGGGGTTTACGCAGTGCATTCTATTAGATATCATTTTGGGATTCAACTGCGTTAGGTAAGTCATTTACGTATGACCATTTCCATGAAAAATAAGAATAACAAAGAAGATGAAAGGTTGTACAAACCAGCATATTTTTCAAACAACTAATCCAACATCAGTACCTTAAATTTTTCATGAAGATATCATATTGAAAATGTTTGAAAAATGGTGGGAAATCTAGGCACTGACAATCTCTCTTCTATGAGGGTGATGCAGAAAGAGTGATAAGATTTCACTGTTTCGATTTTTTATTTTAATTTTTTAAATCAGAAAAACCAATATTAATGGAGATATTGGTATTTTTTACTAAAATTTGTGAAGTGGCTAAATGTATCTTTAACCATTAACCTTAAGATGTTTTTTATAATATAATTTCCTAAGTCTATTTAATATCTTCATTATCATAAAAACCAACCTATATCCATCTTAACTCCACTTCTACCACTCTTGGAGGGATGAAATCTATTTATCCCTCTCAGCACTTGGAGACCCAAAATTAAGATGGATCTAACCTGATAGAATATCCCCTTTAAATAGTCTATGCTCACACGAATACCATCATATTACCATGGGTCAATACCATGGGTTATCATAAACCTAGAGCTTAAAAACTACTATTAGTAATTTTAAAAAATTAATAAAATTGATTTTTATTTTTTTATTTTAACCAAATTAAAATGTTTAAGTGACATTAAATTACAAGATCAATTTTTACCCTTGATCTACCAAGCCCGAGGATCAAATATTTTTTCACTCTATGCTAGTTTGCATATCACGATATTTGATCCCTCCGGGGCTTAGTAGATCCAGAGTAAAGATAGATCTATGCTCATTTAATTCCCCCCTTTAAATAGCCTACATTCCACATGAATACAATTGGTCAATACCATGTGCCATCTTTTTTTTATTAATACTAATATTAGGGTTAATAATGGGTTAATAATGCTTTTTTTGCACGGTATTAATAATAATTTGGCCCATGGTATTTGGCCCATAGGCTTCACCTAAATATAACACATTTTTTGAGTGTTCTTAAATATAATGTGACTTCTGGAATAAATATAAAAAAATGTTTTATTTATTTACCATACCTCTCATTTATTTATATTTTTATCAATTTACCATACCTTCTTTTATAAGATATGTATTTGGCCCATAGATTACTTAAATGAACCTCTTTTTTTGCCCATAAAGGAGGTTTTTGTTTTATTTACCATTACTCCACTTTATTTTTTTTTATTATTTAACATAAATATAGGGTGACTATGGTTAAATATAAGAAAAATGTTTTCCATTATTTTTATATGATATGACAAACAGATGCAAACTTGGAATATGGAAAGACATTATTCAATGTTAATAAACATGAAAATAAGAGAGACTTGAATTTTAAATAAAATGAATTATTCTTTTGTGACCATTTGTTCCAAAAAATAAGGTCATTTTCTCGAAATTAACCCCAATACCATGAAATACGGGAAAATGAAAGGAAAAAACATTTTTTTACATCGAATGTGGAGGGTGAAATAACTATCAAAAAGACCTATTCTTGAAAATTAGGGCGAATGGAAGGTTGTAACTCCTAATTTCAAGGGCTAAATTTACTTTTTTTACTCTCTCCTTTAAAATAAGGTGGGCTAACCTCCATACCTAATTTTTTTATAAAATAAATTTGAGGCTATTTGTAACAATGTACTGTGATACAAAATATTCGCCCAATAAAAATATAAAACCCCTTAATTTCGCCCAAGGGCGAAAATTCGCCCCTAAAATTTTCCATGAACACCCCCCCAAACACCACTATGGGGAAAAATAGAAAATGGGCCCTCACAACTAAGGCCAAAGGTCACCAAAAATACAGTGCAACTTGTACTAAAATTGAGGAAAGAGGGAAAACCTCGTGGGAAAAACCCCCCTCTCAAAATACAATGTAATCAAAAGAAAAGAGGTCACGCAGAGAGTGAAACTTCTGCTCAGTGAATGTCTTGGTGAAGCTGTCTGTTGTCTGTTCTCCTGAAGGACAGAACTATAAATCAATGACTTGATCATGTACTAAGTCTCTGATGTAGTCCATATGGATATCTATGTGCTTCATCTGCTGTCGCTGTATTGGATCCCTACAAAATTGGGGAGTGCTCTAGTTGTCACACCAGATGACAGTGGGCTGGTGGAACTAGACACCCAACTCAATGAGGAAGTGTTTTAGCCACGGAGCTTGAATGGTGATGTTGACTACTCTGTACTTGGCCTCAGCTAAAGAGAGAGAAATAGCAACCTGCTTCTTGCTCGACCAACAGATACGGCCAAACCCTAGACTGAGTGAATATCTAGAGGTGGACTTGCAATCAATGTTGTCTCCCACCCAATCAAAATCCGTGAAGCTAAGGAGATTCAATGCAGTGTCTATTTCATAGTGAATCTTGAAGGTGATGGTGCCTTGCACATATCAGAGGATGCGCTTGGCAGCTTTCTAGTGTAGCTCATGCGGCTTCTGCATATATCTCAAAACTGCCCCTACTGCATATGAGAGATCTGGTCTGGAGTGGGTGAGGTACTTTAAGCTCCCCATTAGCTGTCGGTAGAGAGTATTGTCAACTAATGGAGTGTCACCTCCATCCTCATGGCAGACGCTAGACAGAAAAGGAGTTTGTGCTAGCTTACAGTTAGTCATGTGAAATCTCCCGAGGAGATCCCATGCATACTTAGCTTGAGAGAGTTTGATGCTTGTGGCATCATGGCTAATCTCAAGACCAAGAAAGAAGTGTAATGGACCCATTTCTATCATCAAGAACCTATCATGCAAGGTCCTCTTGACTGCAGCAATGGCTGAAGTCGAGCTACCGGTGATTAGGAGATCATCCACATACAAAACTAAGATAAGAAGAGAATCATGTGTCCTCAACATGTAAACATTCGGATCAGACTTACATCTTTAGAAGTTTTGTGATAAGAGAAAAGAATCCATCTTCGCATAGCAAGCTCTCGGGGCCTGCTTAAGGCTGTAGAGAGACTTCGTCAGTCTGTAGACCAAAGATGAATCCTAAACGAAACCATGTGGCTACTCCATGTAGATCTTCTCAGATAAGTCTCCGTGAAGAAAGGCATTCTTCACATCCATCGGATGTACTTCCCACCCCTAGGCAGCTGCAATGGAAAGTGTAAGGCGTATGGAATCCATCTTTGCTACTAAAGCAAAGGTCTCATCATAAACAATGCCATGCACTTGATAGAAGCGTTTGGCTACTAGCCTGTCTTTTTGTTTGGTGATTTTCCCATCTGCAGCACTCTTGTTCCTGTAGACCCATTTGCATTGGACAAGTTTCCTTCCTCAAGGAAGGGGGACCAAATCCTAGGTCTGGTTCTCGAGGAGGGAGTTGTACTCCTCCTCCATGGCAGACTCCCAAGAGGGATGCCCAACATCCTCAGCATAAGACTCCGGATCAAAAGACTGAACCAAATGACAATATCCGGATGGAGTTGTTTTAGTGGCAGTGAGGGTAAGAGGAGACTCAATAAACTCTGAGCTAGTCCTCCTAGGATCAAAATTATCCCCCACAAGACCATTTCTAGTAGTTGGGTGGTCTTGTGCATATATCTCACTTAATCTCCTTGTTCTCTGATTTATGATAGGGGAAGTTGATTCACTAGTGGAAGCCTGATCTGGGCTTGGATGAGGATCATCATATGCATGCACTGGATTTATATCTGAAGACTCTGTCTCTACATCTGCATGCTCTACCTCCGCATCTGCATGCTCTGGCTCTACATATGAGTGTACCGTGTCATCAACTCAGTCATGAGGTAGATGAAAGGTGTCTGCATGCGGCAATTGAGGTGCATGTGAGAGACTTTCCTCAAATTGGACACTTCGCTCAATGACGAGCTTGTTCGTAGAGGAAATCAGGAGTCAGTATCCCTTCACACCATCAAGGTATCCAACAAATATGCACTCAATGCTTTGTGGATCAAGAGCTTTCCTCTTTTCAGAGGGGATCTTGGCCCATGCTTGGGAGCCGAAAACATGGAAGTGGGTGACCTCCGTTTAGTGTCGATCCAAGCCTCAAAGGGGGTCTGATCCTTGACAAATCTATGATGAGATCTGTTCTAGATGTAGTTAGCACAGTTAAGTGCTTTAGCCCATAGCTTATGAGGTAGTGACTTAGCATGCAGCATGCAAGAAGCCATCTCTTTGAGAGATTGATTCTTTCTCTCAGAAACTTTGTTCTGCTGCGGAGTGTATGGAATTGCGAGCTACAATTGTATGCCAGACTCAAGGAAAAGGTTCTGAAGTTTTGTGTTAACATATTCCCCCCCATTGTCTGTACAGAGGGATTTGATCTTTCTCTCTGACTGTATCTCAACTAGTGCTTTGAAATCTTCAAAGTGCACAAAAACTTCAGATTTGGCCCTAAGAAGATACACCCAAGTATACCGTGAGAAATAATCAATAAATGTAAGCACATACCTTGCTTTGTTGATGGAAGGATGAGGAAAAGGCCCCATGAGATCACTATGGATCAGATCTAAAGGAGAGGATGCTCTGTGAGTCTTGTCGGTGTCCAAACTTTTCTCTAGGATGTTTGCCAAGGACAACAACCCTTCACAAACTCTTGGGGAAATTGAATATTTGGCAAACCTTCCACCATCTCATGCTTGCTTAGCTGCTGCTATATACCTGTAATTTAAGTGACCAAACTCTCGTGCCAAAGCCTACTACTATCATCAGCATGTGTAAGCAATAAGGAGGATTTAGATTCAATAAATTCAGAAAATGTATACAGTCTAGCTCCATTGTTTACCTCACTGGTTGCAATTTTGGAGTTGCTATGTAGGTCATATATGTTCACTGCGTCTGTAGTGAATTCCACTCTCTTTTCGGTGCCGGAATGAGTGATCTGATAAACTTAAAGAAGGTTTACCAAAAGTTTTGGAACATGAAGCACATCTTCAAAGCTTATGTGTAAAAGTTCCACTCTACCTTCTCTAGTGACCTCAATAGGTGAGTCATCTGCCATGAGGATGGGAGGTCATTTGCATGCATCCAACGAGGAATAGACTTCCTTTGCAGCATCCATATGATGTGATGCACCAGAATCTATAATCCATGCATCAGGGGAAGAATTAATTGCAACTAAAGCATGAAAATTGTTACCTTACCCACGTGGCAGATCCTCAGTTTTCTTCTTGGCGCCCTGAGGGATGTGGTCCCCAAGGTTGTGCTTCTGAATGATTTCTGCCATTTGGTCAATTGGTTTCTTCATGTAAGAGGATTCTGGATGGAATCCTTGGTGACGGTAGGTGCACTTGTCTCATTTCTTCCCTTTCTCATTCTTGGAGCCAGAGCAGCGATTGAAGGGCTTGGTGTACCCTTCCTTCTTTGGATGGGAAAGCACTTTTCCATTGTCCTTTTGCTATTGATTTTTCTTATTGGAATCAGATTTGTGATTTTTATTCTGGTTGTCATCATGCACATCAAGTGCATGCACTTTTGGAGGTTTGATTTTCCCCATGCCAATGAGTTTATCTTGCTCAAAAGTGAGGGATTCCATGTACTCTTTGAGAGAAGGCATAGTGTAGGATTTACCTGTTGTGAGCCTTACTGAAGGAAATGTAGACACAAAGATGGAGTATTCTGGTCCGAGCTTTGACATAATAGAGAGAACTTGGCAACTCTCCTCCTTGGATTTGTCAATTCCACAACCCTTGAGTTGCAGTAATAGGTCATTATATTTGGTGAAGAAGTCTTGAATTCTGTCATAGTTCCGTGGATCCAATGAGAGCAGCTCCACTTCGAGCATATGTCATTTCATCTTATCGTATTTCTCGTAGAGTTCTTCAACCTTTTTCCAAATCTCATTGGAAGTACTGCAGGAAGATAGATGAAATTGCAACTTTGGGGAGATGTACATGCATATGGATCCATGGGCCTCATCCATGCAATTGAGGTACTTGGATTTATCTATGGCTGAAGTGGGTTCCACTTTTGTATCCATGGTAATCCTGTACAACCCTTTCTGACGAAGGTATCAATCCATTTAGTCCTTCCATTCTTGATAGTTGTACGGTGTTAGGGTTGATGCTTTCGGAAACTCCATTTTTCTGTCGATCTTTGATCTCCAAGATGTAATACCTGCAAAATAAAGTAATGGTGCGCCATTTATCTAGCAACCTGTGGGCTCTGATACCATGTAAATGTGTTAGAAAACCTGCACAGATGAATCTAGCTAGTAAAGGTTGAACACACAGCTTTGCAGAGCAAAAACACTAAAAGAAAGTCGAAAGAACAAAAAGAATTATTAATATTCAGAAAATAGGTTACAATGCTCATGATATAGAATCACTGGGTGAAGATCCCAAGGTAATGTGCCATAGTGGTGATCAATGAAAGGACTCGACAGCTACAACAAGTTCCGGAAGTTGCGGAGTGAAAGGAGGAGCAAATCACGGAGTAAATCATTTAGAAGAACTAGCCAGTTGCCGAGTGAAAGGAGCAAATCAGGGAGTAAATCATGCAGAAGAACTACCCAATTGTGGAGTGAAAGGAGGAGCAAATCAGGGAGTAAATCATACAAAAAGGATCTTGCATGTAGTCCCATGCATGCATGAACAGTCAAAGGCATCAATCTGGTGAAGATTCCAATGTTGAAGTCTTGCATGTCAATGAATGCTATAACTAAGTGTCCGCATGTGCCAGTAATGAAGGTCCTAGGTGTGTAGTACTTTCAACATTGAAGACCAAGCCTCTGCAGTGTCAGCGATGAAATTCACTGCATGTTACTCTGTAATGCATGCATATTTTGTTATGCAAATGCAAGACAACAACGATCCTGTCTTTGGAAAGTAATGTTCATCACGGCAGGTATGCACATGTTTTGAGTTTTTGTTACTCGTTCTATTCGTCTATTTATATAAAACAATTTTTACTTCATTTTACTCACCGCACTCCTTTATTTTATTGACGTTCACCATTGTAAGATCAACCTGCATAGTCCGAATTGAAAATTTTGTTAGTGATTCTATTTGTCTCTTTGTGTAAAGCAATTTTTTACTTCATTTCACAAATTTAATCTTAATTTCGCTTAATGTGCTCATTTACTTTGTTGGTGTGACCATTTTAGGTAGCTACTTGTGGCATTGACCAATTAAAAGAAAAAACTATTCTTTTAGATTTGAGGTCCTTTGATCCATCTTTGAAGGAAATTCTTTTAGATTTGAGGTCCTTTGATCCATCTTTGAAGGAAATGTATGACGTTGTGGTGAAACAAAAACTTGATCTTGAAATTATATCCATGCCTATTATATGTGGAGAGCCTGAATACATAGTACATGAGCACTTTTTAAGAGAAGTTCCTTGGTTTGTCTTCGAATTAGCGACTCGGGGAATAAAGAAAGTAGCCCAGTTCCTTTTGACTAAACATTGTGGATGGGAAGAGATGGATGGATGTGAAAAATGGTATGCAAGCATAAACTTCATTATTGAACCAAATGGGAGAGTTATCCCTAGACCTTTTACAAAATATAGGGAAGCGAAAAGTACGCCAATTTTAGATCCCTTCAACCACTTGGAAAGAGTTCCAAATCACGCTAATGATTTTATTTATTTGTCTCTAAAATATTTGAAGATTATAATATAAATTAAAAAGAAAATGATAGATGAATAATTGAATGGCCATTGCTTTTCAATTTTACGTTCATTTTTGTTGGTGTTTCTTATCAGGTTAAAAGGGTCATGTTTCAAGTTAAATGAGGTAAAAGATTGTCTTACTGTGCATGCGAAAATCGAAAACTTTAAAAAAGAAGAATGGGAATAGGCTAGCAGACCAATAAGAGCCATGAAGTCCGGGCAGAAAAAGATTAAAAGCATACACAGAAAGGTTGAATCTTGGAATGCCCTAAAACAACCAAAAGAGTTTAGTTGGAGAAAATATTATTAACATAAATTTAGTGTGTCTCTATATACATTTATCGAAAACTTAAAAAAAGAAGAATGGGAATAGGCTAGCAGACTAGTAAGAGCCATAAAGTCCGGGGAGAAAAAGGTTAAAAGCATACCCAGAAAGGTTGAATCTTGGAATGCCCTAAAACAACCAAAAGATTTTAGTTGGAGAAAATAATATTAACAGAAGTTTAGTGTCTCTCTATATACATTTAGGTTTAAGTCAGCCAGATTATAAAATTAGAAGTATTAGGCGTGAACCATCGAAGCAAGTATGGAAAAGGAGCAAAAAAAAATCAAATCTATCAGGTGACGGGCATCTATGGACAATGGAAATTTTTAAAATAATTTCAAAATCCATAATATGAAATTCATCATTTAATTACCAAAATATGAAAAGACAAAGGTTCCTTATGTTGGTATTGAAATAATTGCAAGGAAAATGGTCCTACTCTTTTGTATGCTATTTTCTACCATGGATCATAGGAAAAAAAAAATTGAAACGTGGGTATTGAAGCAAGGAAAGGAAAATTGCGTGGAAAGAGTCCAAACACAATTTGGATACTTACGCAAGAAACCCAAAAAAGAACTCAGCTATTAAGAAGAATCTATAAATTCTTCTGAAAAACACCAGCGCTTTCTACACAAATCATGATAAGTGAAAAATATAGATATCAAAGCAGAATGAGTAAATTACAGATCTATTTGTATTCAGTCGTGCTCCTTTACATCGTAGGAACAATAGGACCTAGATGCATAGATGTATATATTAGAGGATAATGTGTATATATTAGAGGATAATGTGAAATCCAGTATGTTATGAAGTTTGTTGAATGTGTTCCTCTCCAAGAATAAATCGTGCTTAAACCTTGCTTGATAGGTATCTCCTGAATGATGAATCTACGCTCCTCTCCAATGTAAATTGTCATCAAAATTTGCTTTAGGTAGGAAAAATCGCTAACTCGCATCATATGTACAACTAGAAAAAACAACTCAAAAGGAAATTGTTGTTTTTGAAATGGGAGCAACTCAGAATTTGGAAACTGTTGTTTTTAAAATGAGATTTAACATCAGTTGAGAAAGGAAATTCACAAGTTCACAAAGAATGCACTGAAATTTGAAATTGGAATTTCAAAAGTCTGGATTTCAGAAGAAAAAAAAATAAAAATAAATAAATAAAATAAAAAAATAAAAAATTGACAACTTAACAACCCTTCTTAAAAAAAATTCTAATTTATTCCAATTTTTTTTTAAATGACAAAATTCAAATTTTTTATTTTTTTTTTTCTTTTGGTAAAATTTCTTCTCCTACTTTTCTATGCAAGAGGCCCTTTGGAAGAGCTATGAGGTGTTCAAATTTGGACTCTTACTAGGTTTCTGGTTAGAATTATTGTTTTTGAGTGTTATAACTATGTTGAATATTTTAAACAATATATTTCAAATTTAATTAAATTTATAATAAAATTTAAATTGATTAAAACTAATTGAAAAAAGCGAGTTGTGGAAATACACAAGTTTCACTTGTTAAAGGATTTTACTTTGATTAGCTATTGTAAGTTGTAGCTTGATTAGTTATAGTAAGTTGTGGTAATACACAAGTTTTACTTGTTAAATGATTTTTTAGTTTGATTGATTGATTCTCTGGGTTCAAGTGTTTGGAGACATGTTGAGTTGTATTTAATAAAATAGTTCTATTTCATGTAATAGTGGTCGCTGAAATTTTGAAATTAAAGTTTTTATTGTGCCAAGTGATGCAGCACAATGTGAAGGGGGTGTTGTCATATAACCTTAGATTTAAAAATAATAAAATAATACTTATACTAACCAATTAAAAGCTACTAATAACAAAAAAACCCAATATTACTATAACAAAAACTTACTTCAATTTCCACTTTTACATCAAATTTTATTTTATATATAAAAATAATAAAATAAAATTTACTTTTATAATAAAATATATTAATTCATTCACTACTTAATAAATATAAAATTTAACAAATAATTAATATTATTATTGATCCTACGTAATATATAATTCTATATAATTCATTGCATGGTCAATTCACATGTAATATATATATATAACCAAAAAAATTAGTATTACTAATAAATAACCATATAATATAAATTAATTTAAATTTAAATTTTCGGTGTGAGTTTGAAGCTGCACGCAAACTTCCTTACGCGCCAAAATTCGCAAACATGTGATCTTTGACATTTGTCCAACGGTTGCCCGTTGGGAGGGGTTCAATCATATAGCCCGGGTTGGGAGGGGTTCAATCATATTGCTTCAGTTTAAAGAGGCAGAGGAGTTGTTAGGAAAGTTATAGATATTGCACAGGTGTGCAAATCTCTTTTGTTCTATAGAGTTAAAGGTAAGACGAAACTCAGTAAGAAAACTTAATGCCAGATAACTGAAAATAAGGATGGAAATGCAAGAAATTTAAAAAATTGGGATTGCGTGTGTTTACCTTTGGAAGGAATACTAATAACCATAAAATATCTTCCATGACCACCGCGCAGAAGTAAGCCAGAGATGGTAAAAACCAAAGGTGAGCTCATGGTAGAGTTGTTCCTCAACGAAGTGACAACTGATCAAAGTCGAACAACAATTCCTGACGTGGTTACCCTAGAACCGACTCCATTAGCCTCAACTGTAATATTTTCTCAATAACAGATGTAAGGCTAAGCTAAGATCCCATTTACCATATTATTCATTTAATTCTAGACTGATGTCACCTTATGAAGTTTTCCAGGTGGACAGATGTACATATGGAAGGATCGATCCTCGGACCCTATGCTAAGGATATCGCCATCAATGGTGTATGTCAATTATAAAGAAGCATAATAATGGACATCGAGAAATCGAAAGGGGAATAAACAACCCACAGTTGGTGAAAGAATCCCATGGAGGTTGCACGACCAAGTTTAACAAAGTATATAGAGCGATTCAACCATAAATCCCAATAGATGTTGTGCAACCAAGTTTAATAAAGTATTTAGTGTGATTCAACCATAAATTCTATAATAACAAGAGCTTGAAATACTGCCCAATAAGGTTATGTAGTCCAGGAAGTATTGTATGGATTTGAATATGTATATCAAAGTTAATATTGTATGGATTTGAATATGTATATCAAAGTTAAAAAAGGGGATGCATGAATTAAATTTACAATTCAAATTTGAATAGGTGTGTAGGCAACTTTTTAAGGTAGAGTGTCAATTATCTTTAATAAGACCTGCATTTGAATGTGTTGTACTTAAGAACTTTGTTGTAAAAAAACCTATTAGGAACAATTATCTTTTCACGATGAATATAATATTTTTAGATGGTTGTTAAATTAAAAATAAATTTGATTTCGGTGTTAGCCGATAAGCTTTTGATGAAAAATATTATTTTTGGTCTTTTGTTGCATCATTCTTTTTCTTTTATGGATTATTGCAAGGGGATGTGAAAATTTTCATATTTAGTATAATCAAAGGGACATCTCAACATTGTTCATGGCATTGTTTTTTTAGCAATATCCCTTTCAACAATAAATGCCTCATTCAAGCTATTACCCTCGTATGATGATTTTTATAATAGTTGTCAATGCAATAACTTAAGTCTATGATCCACAATAAGGCTTGCAAGCATCTAAAACCTATGTTTCACATCTCATCCTTTCCAATAAGTAGTGACTGTAATTCCATATTTTGTTCCTTATCATTCAACTTTTTCAAAGTGTTTCCTTAGACACCTTATTAACCTCTTCATGATATATGTTGGAAAGGCGGAGAAGACAAAGCATGAATTCACACAAAACACGAGCTGCTACTCTTCTATTGATCACACAAAACATGATGCTTACAATGAATCCGGTGAAGGGTATTTAAACCTTTTCGACTAACAACTCGCATTGACATGCATACACATGCAACCACACGTCTATCATTTGACTTGACTAACACTCAAATAGTCAACCACTCAGATAACTAACTCTCTATGTTTAGCTAACTCCTCATGCAGGAGTAATTATCTTATTTTAACACTCCCCCTTATTTACGACTGCTAAACTAAAACATGACTCATGACAACACAAAAATGCCTGCTGGTCTATGTCTCATCTAGGCTTACAACACCCAAATTTCTTCTATGAAACTCAAACACATCTTGTGCTAATGACTTAGTAAATATATCAGCCAATTGATCACTAGATTTACATGGCTTCAAGTGAACTTCTCCATTGCTCACAGGTTCTCTAATAAAGTGATATCTAGTATCAATATGTTTTCTCTTCTGATAAAACACAATATTCTTGGATAGTGCAATTGCTGAGGTGTTTTCACAATATATTGTTGTTGATCCTTGTTGTTTCTGCTTGAGTCCATGAAGTACTCTTCTTAACCACACTTCTTGACATGCTATTGATGTTGCTGCTACATATTTTGCTTATGTTGATGAAAGTGTCACAATGGCTTGCTTCATAGATGCCCATGAAATCACACCTGAACTAAGGTGGAACACAAAACCAGAAGTGCTCTTCCTATCATCCAAACTTCCTGCAAAATCACTATATGTGTATCCAATCAAATCTTTATTTTCCATGCTTGCATACATTATGCCACAATCTCTAGTTCGTGCTATGTATCTCAGAATTCTTTTTCCTGCACTCCAATGTGTGTCTTTTGGAGTCTCCATAAATCTGGAGAACAAACTCACTCCTTGCATGATATCCGATCTTGTAGCTGTGAGATACATGAGGCTGCCAACCAATCTTTTGAATAGAGTTGGATTGACATCCGATCCTTCATCATCCTTGCTTAACTTTGTACCTGTTGCAACTGGTGTAGGGACAGGTTTGCATTTTTCCATCCTGAATCTTTTCAAAAAATCTTTGGAATATTTATTTTGACAAATAAAAATTCATTTTTTCAGATTGCTTAACTTCTATGCCAAGGAAATATTTAATGAGACCAAGATCTGTCATCTCAAATTCTTTCATCATGGTTGTTTTAAATTCATCTATGTCAAAATCACCTGTAAAAATCATGTCATCAACATATAAGCAAACAATCAAAATATGTCCATGCTCATTTACCTTTGTGTACAAGGTAGGCTCGATGTTGCGTCTGCAAAATCCATTCTTAATCATGTAACTGTCAATTTTGCTATACCAAGCTCTAGGCGCTTACTTCAGTCCATAGATCACTTTCGTCAATGTGTAAACTTTGTCTTCATTACTTTCAACTTCATATCATGGAGGTTGCTGCACATAAATTTCTTCTTCTAGAATTCCATTCAAAAAGGTCGATTGCACATCCATTTGATATACTTTCCACTTGTTCTGAGCTGTTGTGGCTAGAACTGCTCTTTCAGTATCTAATCTGGCTACTGGAGCAAACGTTTCTCCAAAGTATATTCCTAGTTGCTGCGAGAATCATTTTGCTACAAGTCTAGCTTTGAATCTGTCAATTTCACCTTTCTCATTCAACTTTGTTTCATACACCCACTTCACACCAATGAGATTTTTATCCTTTGGTAAATCAACCAAATCCCATGTGTCATTCTTTTCAAGAGTTTCAATTTCTTCATCCATGGCTTGCACTCAATTTCCATCTTTGATTGATTCTTCAAACGAAGAAGGTTGGAATGACAACAATGCAAAATTTGAACTAACATCCAAATCATCATAAATATCTTTCAAACTTCTCATCTTTCTCTTACCATTTCTTGATTCATCACCTGATTGGTTGTTGGGAGAATCTCGATCTTGTTGATCTTGTTGAAGATCCATGCTGCTTTAGAAACCTTGGAGTCCTTGTTGGTGTGTCTCTGTTTGGTGTCTGAACATGTGATTATTGCTATTCCTTTTCTGCTACATCATCTTCTTCCATCAATGGCACTTATGCATCAACTGTTTTGTCTATAGTTCCATTCCATGACTCTTGTTCTTTGAACACAACATCTCTGCTAATTATGGTCTTCTTTGTGACAGGGTTATACAATTTGTAAGATTTTGATTGCTCACTATAACGAGTGAATATGCATTTTTCAATTTTATCATCTCATTTGCCTCTTCGCTCCTTAGGCACATGTGCATAGGCTACACATTCAAATACTCTGAGATAAGATACGCTATAATACATACCTGACCATGCTTGTTCTGGGAATCTGTTCATAACACTCTTTGTAGGAGATCTGTTGATCACATAAATAGCACATGCAACTGCTTCTGCCCAATACTCATTAGACAAGTTTCTTCCTTTCAACATGCTTCTTATAATGTTCATAATTGTCCTGTTCTTTGTCTCTACTACAACATTCTGCTGCGGTGTGTACGTGGTTGTAAACTATCTTCTGATCCCATGTTGTTTGTAGTAATCATGGAATGCCTTTCAGTCGTATCCTCCACCACAATCTAACCTCAATACCTTGATCTGTCGATCACTTTGGTTCTCTGCTAAGGCTTTGAATTCTTTGAAATTTTCAAAAGTTTCAGACTTCTGCTTCAAGAAGTAAGCCCAAGTCTTTCTATTGTAGTCATCAATGAAAGTGAGGAAGTAGAATCTTCCACCAATCGACTATGTCCTCATAGGTCCACACAAGTATGTATGCACTAGCTCAAGAGGTTGCTTTGCTCTGTATGCAAATCCCTTTGGAAATATTTCATGGTGTTGCTTTCCCAAGATGCAACACTCATAAGTACTAGCAGGTTATTTGATAGGAGGTAATCCTCTGACCATCTGTTTCTATTGCAACAATATTAAACCAGAAAAGTGCAAGTGTCCAAATCAAAAATGCCATAATCAATAATCATCAGAACATACAACTATAAAAGAACTCACCTAACCATTATAATTCAAAATTAGAGGGAAGAGTATGTTTGTCATCATTTGCACCTTGGCTATCAGCTGCTTGCTTGGGAGCTTGTCATATATAACACATTCTTGACCTTGAAAGATAACTCTGTATCCTTTCTTTGTTAATTGACCAATGCTTATCAAATTAAGTTTGAGGCTAGGAACATAATATACCTTTGAGATTGCCTTCGGCTCCCCCTGCTTGGTCAAAATGTTGATCACTCCTTTTCCATCTACTAGCGTAGTCTTGTTAGTCCCCAACTTTACCTTTGTTTTCACAGATTGATCGAAATTTGCAACCAAATCCTTGTTGCCTGTCATGTGGTTACTATAACCATTGTCTAACAACCACACATTAGCAAGAGGTTCATGCATGGTATGGCAAGCTAGGAACATGGAGTTAGTACTCTCTATAGTGACATTAGCTCTTTGGTTCCCTTGATCAACTATTTTCTTCCTACAATCACGAGCATAATTACCAAATTTATTGCAGTAATAACATATCAACTTTGATTTGTCAACTCTTTGATTATTGTTGAAGCTTTTGTAGTTGCTTCCACTTGCATGTTCATGCTCTTCTCGGTCATCTCTCTGATCACCATATCTTCTGCTTCATCCTCTCCCTCTCATTCTACTTCTGTCTCGACCTCTGTCTCTTGAAATAGAAACATGACTTTTTAAAGCGGTCTCTAAAGTGGAATCCTTATTTCTGTCTATCCTTGCCTCATACGATAGAAGTGATCCCATCAACTCATCCAATGTTAATGATGCCAAATCCATGGCTTCTTCTACGGTTGCTATCAGAACATCAAATTTGGTAGATAAAGATCTGAGGATCTTCTCAACCACTATTTGATCTTTAATTTCTTCACCATAAATCTTTAACTGATTTACGATAGTTATGACCCAATTCATGAAAGGATCGATGTCCTTTGTCTCTTTCATCTGCAAACTTTCAAAATCTCTCCTAGTATTCTGCAACTTAACAATATTGACTTTGGTCATACCTGTATAGTTTGTCACCAAAGTATCCCGTGCTACTTTTTCTAAGACATGATCATAATCTTCTGCAACACTGCTTAGTCCACTCCCTCTTGAATAAGCTGCAACACTTGTGCATTCTTCTTCTTGTCTTTCTTCCATTGATCTCTCTCTGTATTACTGAGAGCTTGTTATTCTTTTTCATTCTTAGGTTCTGAAAACCCAAACTAGACATAATCCCAGACATCATATGCCTGCAACGTGGTTTCCATCTTAATGGCCCACACATCATAATCCTTCCCTGTAAACGATGGGAACTAGGGTTGGAAATTTGAGAAAACCGTATTTCTCCAAAATTTTCTCTTTGAAAAAAAAAACCTAAAATTCTCCTTTATAAACTTTTTCAAAAAATACCCCTTTCAATAAAAACCCTAAATTTTTTATTCTACGGACTTTTTTTTTTAAAAACCTTTGTGAAAAACTCTTAATTTTTTATCCTTTATTTTTTATTTTATATAAAAAAGAGAACTTTTAAAAATATTTATATGTAAAAACAAAAATCCTTTCACTACACATTTTTACAACTTTAATTAAAAGGCTCACATTCAATTTTTTAAGAGAAATGTCTCATAAAAACCTTCACGGTAGTCGTTTGGAGAAACCCTTCACGTTACCTATTTGGAAAATGCTTAACCGTAGATTACCACGTGACTGTTACTCGCTTGAAGTCTTACGGTACTCCTTTGAAAAACTTAACAATCTTGTGAATGTCTTAGAAAAAAAAAAAAAACCTATCAACATACAACGAACAAAGCGACGACTTCTGAAATTTTAACGAGCTGTATGTGTTGTATGAAAGACCCTTTTTTAATGCTTTGTATAGTTGAAACTGGTGGCGTGTTAACGCCCTTCACGTAAATCACGTTAATCCTCTAACGCGACGAAAAAAAATAAGCGAACCTGCGTTATAGCACCCTGTGTATAAGTCGTAGGATGCGTTGATGAAAAAACTATGAGAAAAAAAAAAAGATTTTTCCTCCCACACGGACCACTGCGAATCTGTTCTTTTTCGCTTTGTGTAACGTCGTTCTGATACTAATTTGTTGGAAAAGCAGAGGAGACAAAGCATGAATTCACACAAAATATGAGTTGTTGCTCTTCTATTGATCACACAAAACATGATGATTACAATGAACCCGGTGAAGGGTATTTAAACTTTTTCGACTAATAACTCACTTTGACATGCATGCACATGAAACCACAAGTCTATCACTTAATTCCACTAGATTAACACTGAAATACTCAATCACAAAATTAACTCACTCTCTGTGTTCAACTAACTCCTCATGTAGGAGTACTTATCTTATTTTAACAATATAGACAACCCACATCCTTGTATTTGGTACAAGAATAGTTTAAACATCATGGGTTTCAAAAAATGTACATCCTTGTCCAATTCACATGGGAGCTTAAAAATAATAATAAACAAAGTATTCATGTTTGGCTTGTACTATAGCTTCTTGAGTCTGGAATTTATTCATACTTTTCAATGGTATCACTTGGAAGAGCTCTCCAAATATTCAAAGAATTTCGTTACGATTTGAGCAAGAACGAAATAGATGCCTATATTATTTATAGTCCTACAAACACCTCTTTTCTGCATGGTTAATGATAAGAAACATTGAAAACTATTGAAATCGCCAAATATGATGGTTAGTTCTTTGCTAAAATGACATTTCTAGAAGGGTGGAAAGCAACAGATGGAACACTGAATAACTTGGAAAGCTCTCCTTGTGATTGTTTTAAAAATTTCTTACAATCTTCTTTGCATCCATATTTATATCAACAAGATCTTGTATGGTACTATTTTTGTCATGTTTCGTAGCAGTATCATAATAGAATGAGCATAACATATAATCAACAAGAATCCTTTTCACTTGTATGTTGTTCCATATTTGTTGGTTTTCTACCTGAAGCATTCTTAAATGGTCCAGCCTGACATGACATCTTGAAATTGTAATTGATCACTCTTGTTGATCCCGACTATCTTTATTTTCAAGCCTTGAAGTTGTGAGACAATAGAATTCACCTGTTGAACAACCTCCTCTTCTTTTGACATGTCCTAGATATTACAACATTCATCTCTTTCTCAATGGTTTAATTTATAGAATGAGGATTTCATTCAACTTAAATCATATGCCCCATAAATTCATAAAATGCATGTATCTGATGTGGTTGAAGATCAACAACAGTTGATGCAAGACCTGTTAAAATTAAAAAAACAAAGGACTCTACCTCTTCAACCTGGATGAAAACAACCTTCCTTTTGTAAGGTATCACAAGCCATGACCTGGTCCTCTATCATAAAACATAAAATAGAGTGTGTTCAAGTTGTTCCATATCTTTGTGATCAATTAAGGATATGACAAATTAAGGTTTCCCTTATTGCCTTAAATTGGGAAAGGATAACATCTACCAACCAGTCCATAGTGTAATCATCTGGCTTGATATGAAGGTCTCCAAAATAAAACATAACCTAATGACTCAATAAACATTGAATTTCAAACCAAAAGGAGTGATCTTTCTTAAGCTCATGTGAATGAAATGATAGGAAGGGCAACCTTATTGCATGAATAATCACTCTTCTTTAGTGCAATCTCTATCATGTACTTTATACTGACTGTGATCTAAACCATTTTTCAGGACTAGAGACAAGAAAAATAAATTATTTAGTTACCTTCTCTTGTAGACATGGATGACCATGGAGATAATCTATTGATTCTTTCCTTCTTCTTGTACTTTTCTTCATGCTCCAGTGATCCTCGCAGGAATTTTTCTTACTTCTATAATTTTTGCACAACCTAGTCATGTTTGCCTTGGAGTACTCATTTTTCAAGGTTATTTATCAATTTGTTCATTAAGCATGAAATATCAAGTCATTTTATTCTAACTCGGGGTTTTCTTGTTTTACTCTCCATATCTTGATCTAATTTTTGAGATAAATTTTGTTCTTTGATATGCTTAGGAACCCACTTCATTTTAATTTTATAGCCTTGTGTTATATGTCTAAAATTGTGACATTCATAGTTTTCTATCCTGAGTAATGAAGAAATTGAGTTATAATTTCTATAGTCATTAGGGATTTTGCCTTTCCTACCTGCAATATTTCTTGTATGGTTTTGATGATAACCTTTATAATCACTCTTGTAGTATGATTTACAACCTCTAGCTTTATGGCTGAAATTAATGCATAAATAACAATGAATGGAGAATTTGGTCTAATACTTGAATGAGAATACTTTCCTTGATGGTTTTTTGAAATTTATTTTCCTTTGAGGAGGTTCAATCCTTAGTTGAGTCTCATTGTTACCTTCATAGAGAGAAGATTCCTTGAGGCCATCAACATGACTTGTAGGAACGAGAGCACTTGTAACACTTTTCTACCTTTCATTCTAATTTGGCCTTTCGAGAATGGTGCCATCACTTTTAGTTTAGTAGTTGGAGATTCACTTATATAACCAAGTCCCCTTTTATTAAATGATGATCTTTGATAACTAAGAATGTCATCTAGTGATTGAGAACTCTTCAGAATTTGGCATAGCTTGTCAACTTTAATTTTTAATGAGACAGTTTCTTCTTTCAACTTCTCACATTCTTCTTCTTTCTTCATCAATTGTATTTTTACAAATTCTTCCATTTTCTTTGCTCTTTTAGCTTAGTTGTTAGGGTGATTACTTCTTCATCATGTCTCCTCTCTTCTTGATGCAATTCTATTTTAAGCTTGTTGATATCCTTAGATCTTTCTTCTCTTTGGTGCCTCACGAAGACAAATTATGCCTTTAGTTCATTAAGGTCATGATTATTTTCTTCAAGACCTTGTACCCACTTCTTAAGTTCTTGTTTTTTTTCATAATCTATTTATTTCTCCTAGAGAAGCCACATGTTCTGCTTTAAGTTACATTAGTTTATACTTCAGAGTTGTCTTCATATTCATAGTCTTTTATTCTCTTGGTTCCTTCATCTCTCTCCTTTTACTCGATAATTTTCTTGTTCTACATTTTCTAGTTTTGGCTGAGTTGTCACAAGGGTAGATTCCTCTCCATAAAGCTTTTTCAGCTTTTCCCAAAGACTTTTGGCTGAAGAACATTGACCCATATTTTCTTTTATAGTGTTTGATAGACTAATTAATATTTCCTTCATGGACTTTGTATTATATTATGTTCACTCCTCTATCACTAAGCTTTTAGTAACCATTGATTCCCACATCTCATATCCTAGAACCATTAAATAGTATTGCATTCTTTTGCTACATGACACATAGTTTGTTTCATCAAATAAGGGATCTTTGCCAACCTAATTTAATTCAGATTTCATGACTAAGGGGAAGATGTCCTCAGAAGGTTTGGAGGATTTCCTTCTTGACTTTTCCATTTGTCTTCTTAGGATCTACCTTCCAACTATTGGGAAATTCTTGAAGGAACGAGCTTTAAAACCAATTGTTGGAAATATTGAGAGGGGGTAAATCAATGTTTATTTCAATTTTTATATTAAGCCAGTTAAAATATTTCATAATAGGAAACACAAGGTATACCGGAAATAAAACAAAAGTATCTTATATTAATACATTTCAAATGGTGAGAACTCCAATACTCAAATTTTAGCTTCAACCATTACAAAAATTCATTTATTTTAAGGGTACAACCTTAAATGAAGACTCCAATCCTCTCAATATAATTCAAGCTATGACTTGATCTATATATGAGGACTCCAGTCCTCTTAAGCTAATTGATCTAATTAAGAATATTAGTTATGATGTGCTAAGATCTTCCTCAGATTATAAACAAAATGTTATTCATGTGATTAAGGATTCATGAGTTTATTGCAAGTGAAAATGAGTTTTATCTTAATTTTATGAGCAATTTTTAACATAAATAAGAAACTGAACAACATCATACAAATGTACTGAACATCATCAACAAAACATCATAAAAGTAACATGATGAAGGAGTTCATGCCTCTTGGGCTACGTCTCCTTGGTCCAGCTTCCAATGGCTTGGGCCTCTCTATTATGCTCAAATGTGTAAAAATATGTGTTTACAATGCTCAAATGCTTGTGCAAATTGCTCCAATGAGTCCAGAATGTCCAAAAATGGCTTCCTAGCTTCTTTCTGCACCCAATTTGGTCGAAAACTGGAGAAGTTATGACATCTCCTGGTTTCTTCACTATTCGCTCCACAAATTACCCAAAATCCGGCACTGAACCCTCATTTTCACCCAGATATTTGCTAACGAGCCAAAAAATCCGTCGAAATGCGCATAGATTTTTCAGATGATTAATTTGGCTACCAAGGCCTAAAAATGAAAAAAATAGGGTCATATGGGGGGCCATGCACCCAGGGGCTAGCCCCCGGTGTTGGCCCCTTCTCCTCCAGCAGTCACATAACCCTTGGTGGTTACAATCTGACCCGTTCCTCTGAACTCTGCATCAATGCCATTTAAATATAATTTTCCATCATATGTTCTTAAGAACCACACACATGGTGTGTTGGTAAAGCCTTTGTGTTAGTGTTGGGAGGTCGCAGGTTCGACCCCCGCTGCTTCCACCCAGACTATAGGCAAACTTTTGGTGGCCTCCCAATCTGCCATGTGGCAGCGTCCAATTGGGCCATATGTCAGCCTATGCTTGGCCATCACTCCAACCAATGAAATTGCGCCAATTGCACCCACTACTAAAACAACAATTGTCAGCACCCCATTCGCTGAAGGAGCCCGTTGACTAAGTCAATGTCCACATACCCTGCCCAGTCAGCACCACGTCAACAATATGGACCACTAATTGGGCTATCCTTTGTTTTTTTAAATTTTCCTATTTGGGAAAGTGAACATAACGCGTTTTTGGAGTCATATGGAGTCTCTTTCATGTGAAATGATTTGTTGCAGATTAAGGATGAAGATCACTACATGGTTGTCCATGTTCCACACCAATCTGAGAACTTTTAAATTTGAGCTATTTTTTGAGCACCTGATCATTCCTCCCCATTGGAAGCCTTTTGGACCCCAAAAGGTCACTTTTAGTTGTTCAACAAGTGAGGGTAGATTTACCTCACCTTTCCAATCTCTATCCTTGAAGGATTTGTTCCATTAAACCCCACTGGAAGGTAATCCACATTCCCTCGTTTTCAAAACCTTGTTCTTCTTTCAGGAATGGTGCCTTCTTGTAGTTCATCAAGGTATTCAGAAGAAAAATCCTCTATGGAAGAAATTTGGACATTTTCTCCTTGAACTTCAATCAATGGAGGCTCACACAACCTTATGTTCTCAACATTAACAACAGCATAAATTTGCATATATGAAGGCAAATTCAACCTGAAGGCATTGTTACCAATCTTTTCCAAAATTTTGAATGGACCATATCTAATTGGTTATAGTTTTTTACCTTGTCCTTGGAGCCTCTCTTTTCTCATGTGAAGCCAAACTTCATCACCGACTTGGTACTTGTGATCTACAAGATGCTTGTCGCGCCTTGAACTTTTTGGTGTATCAATTGGATTTGTTCAATGAACCTTCTTTCCTTTTCTATGTCACTATGACCAGCAATCACAACATCTTTGCCAAAAATGAAATCCAAAGGAGACTTAGGCAAGTGTCTCAAACATGCATCAAATGACGATGTTTGGGTTGAAGAGTGCTTGCCCGAATTGTAAGCATGCTAAATATAGTGCAAATTCTCATTGCATAACTTAGGATGCTTGTTGCAATACCCACGAAGAAGATGTATCACTGTTATGCTCACCACCTCTATTTGACCATCTATTTGGGGATGAAATTTTGTACTCTTTTTTAATTTGGTGTCCATGAAACCCCACAAGCTTGAACAAAAATTCCTAACAAAGCGAGAATATCGATCACTAAGAATGGATGTAGGCAATCCAAAATGTTCCCATACATTCGAAAAGAATAGCCGAGTAGTTTGTTCAACTGTAACTTGCTTTTTACATGGCATCAAAATACACATTTTTCTAAAGCTATCCACAACTACATACAAATATTCATGACCTCTTTTAGTCAATGGAAGACCTCCTACAAAATCCATAGAAAAAATCTCCCACGGTTGTGAAGGAATCTGAAGTGGTGTGTACAATCCTAACTTCCTATTTCTAGGCTTACTGACTGCATATAATGAGAATCCTTTAATAAAATGTGACACACTTTCAAGCATACGAGATCAATAACAATATCTTTGCAGATGTGCCACCGTCTTACTTACATCGAAATTACCAACAATAAGAGAAGTGTGTGCCTTTATTATGATGTTGAATCTTTCTCCTTGTGGAATACAAGGCTTACCAAGATGGCACAAGAAGTTATCATGCAAATGATAATCCAATTCCTCTACTTGGTTACCTTGAATCAAGCTTGCATAAACATCTTGAAAATCATTGCCTAATGCATATTTTTCAATATAACTTTCATGCAAAACAAAATTATGCTTGATTAAAGTAGCTGCACAAAAAATAGGCCTAGAAAGCATATCAGAAAATTTATTGTAGATACCTTTGTTATACCTAATTACCAAGTGGAATTGTCGAAGAAACCTCATCCATCGGAAGTGCCTTAATTGCCGCTAATTTGATTGAGATTGAAATTATTGCAATGGTTGATGATCATTGTGAATGATTGTTTCCTTACCCATCAAGTAGAGTTTCCACTTTTTCACACTTTACACCAATGCACACAATTCCTTGTCATATGTAGGATAATTAATCACTGCACCATTAAAAGTCTCTGAATGAAAACAGATAGGCTTACCATGTTGTTGAGAACTACACCCATGCCATAGTCACTAGCATCAGTCTAAATATCAAATGAATGTCTCAAGTCTGGAAGTACAAGTACTGGAGATGAAATGATCTTTTGCTTCAATGTATCAAAGGCCTTTTGTTGTTTTCCTCCCCACTGAATTTTTTTTTCACACTTGTCAATGCATGCAAAGGAGTTGCTATAGAATAAAAGTTAGCAATGAATTTCCACCAATATTGGGCTACTCCCAATAAACTTCTTACCTCAGTAACTATCTTGGGCATTGGCATATTCAATGAAATCAAGCCTGGAGGGATCTATTTTCCACTCACCTCCTCTAACAATATGACCCAAGTAAATTAAAGAAGTTTTTCCAAACTCACACTTTGACATCTTTAAATACAAATGTTGTTTCTTTAAGACATCCAATACTTTTCTCACATGCATGACATGTTCGTCACGAGACTTACTAAATATTAAGATGTCATCTAAGTATACTATAACAAACTCATCAAGAAATGGCCTTAACACATCATTCATCACACACATGAAAGTAGAAGGAGCATTACATAAACCAAAAGGCATAACTAGCCATTAAAACAAACCTTGTTTTGTTTTGAATGTTATCTTCCAAATATCTCCTTCAAAAATTCTAATTTGATGGTAGCCACTCCTTAAGTCCAACTTAGTAAAATACTTTGCATCTTTCAATTGATCAAGTAAATAATCTATTCTAGGTAGTGGGCAATGGTTCTTTACCATAATTTTGTTCAATGCACAGAAATCCAAACACATGGGCCATGTTCCATCCTTCTTTGGCACCAAAAAATAGGTGAACCATATGGTGATGAAGATGACATTATGATCCCTTTATCCAATAACTCTTGAATTTTCTTTTTAATTTCTGCACATTCCATTAGTGACATCCTGTACATGCCAATGTTAGGAAGAGGAAAATCTTCTTGCAACTATATCTCATGTTGGATTCCTCTCTTGGCAGTCAATCCTTTTGATTCCTGAAACATCTCATCATATTGGTTGACTACATCAACCAATTCAGATTTCAATTTTGAATCACAACCTTTAAAAGCTTCATTATCAATAGGGGTGATTTTAGGGGGGAATGTTCGCCCTTTGGCGAAATTAAGGGGTTTTAAATTTTTAGTGGGCGAATATTTTGTATCATAGTACATTTTTACAAATCACCTCAAATAGCCCACCTTATTTAAAGGGAGAGGGTAAAAAAGGTAAATTTAGCCCTTGAAATTAGGTGTTACAACCTTCCATTCGCCCATTTTCAAGAATAGGTTTTATTTCAGTGAATTCTATGGGCCAAATACCATATTT